>SNQJ01S0156809.1:12682-34825 GCA_010110895.2 Picea sitchensis
TTCTTTTCAGTTGGTACATTGCAATTCTTCCTTCTGCATGAGCAGAATAATTCTGCAGTTGGAAGTATTTCTTCATGCCAAGCAACCAGGTCTCGGCATCTTCCTCCTTCTTATGTTCTCCATCAAATGTGGGAGTCTTAATCTTGTTCATTTCTCCTTTCAATTCCTCCTTTCCAGATTTTCGATGTTTTCTTGTAGGGGACGGGCTTGCACTACTGTGTGTCTTACTGTCAGAATGTCTTTGGGAGCGACTAAGATGTCGGCTACCACTCCTCGACCTACTTCTTCTCCCATGGGTTCTACGACTCCCCATCGTACTTGAGTCTCTTCCTTTCTTGAGTTTCTTCTCTATTCTTTCCAGACTCTTCAAAAATTTTAAGTTTAATGCACCCTGTCGGTCCCTGACCTTCATGAGCTTTCGGCTATCATCTCGGTGAGCTTTGGCCTCTCTTTGCAATCCTTCAAGGATTTTCATTATGTGTTCTTCCTTATCGGTTTCTTTTCCATGCTCATTGGAGTTCGATCCTTTGACTCCCAGGCTAAGATCCTTTCCTTTCCGTTCGTCTTCTTTTTCAGGGGTAATCTGCACTCTTCCCCACTCCATACTCGACGTTGGTTAACTGGAATCCTAACCTTCGTTGAACTCTGCACACGCATTGTGCAATTCAATTCGAAGTTTGTCATTCCATTAAACCTTCATGAACAATCCAAAATATTTATAACTAATACCAACAATAACAAAAGACATTTCGATTCCAATTGAGTTTTCTGAGCTTTTCTTTCGGCTCTGCAAATTTCGTGTTTTTGGACCTTTCATTTTCAACACTTCGGGATTTCGGAACTTCGGGTTTCAGGGTTTCGGAGTCTCGGTACCAGAGAACTCTCGCTTAACTCTCCAGGATAGACTCGTGGTTCACACGATCTCCCTTGATATGACCACAGTCATACCTCTTATCGAGGTTTCGGACTTCCCAAGGTCCAAATGCACATGTCCTCAAGATTCTAGATTCTCCGAATCCCGACGCGTTCTTCACACGTTAGCCCTCCTGGCTTAGCTCCTGGTCCATGTGACCTCTACCTTGTGACCGTAGTCAAACCTCTCCTCAGGGTTTCGGTGTTCAGAGTTTCACAATGCAAGGAATTCTTGTCCTCGCGATTCCCAATTCTCCGAATCCCGACGCGCCACTATACGGACAGTTGTCTTCCCCAATGGCGCTTCCCTCCTTTCCGACGTACTGACAGTTGGCCGTACAGTGGTACCTTCCTCCCTATCGGGATTTTTCCCGATGGTTCCAAGGGCTGCCACTTGTCCACGTCACTGACTCCACCGTGGCCCCCACGCTATTTCCTTAGCCTATCGGGATATCGCGTTTCGCGATTTCAAGTTGCAAGACTATCATGTCCTCAAGATCTTTGATACGTCGATTTTCGACTCTCTTCAGATTTCTGACACGCGTCCCAAATGATGGACGGATTGGGTCCACCCTCAAGTTTCACTACTTTACAAAACCATGAACCTTCACTTACTGGAACTCTGATGACCACATTCCCGATCTGGGATGACCACGTGATACGTGCCCTCCGTCTTTCGGATGGTCTGGATCTAAATCGAAACTTTCACCCCTAGTCTCTGAGGTTTAACCTTCAGACATCTCCCGACAGATACTACAGTTGACAGGTTTTTCGACCGATATCTGACGGCTCAGACGATTCCTAACCAACTCGGAATTTCGCATATCGCGATTTCCACATTTCCTATGTACTTCAAAAAGGAATTTTAATTCCTACGCACATTTTTCCAAATCTGACGGTCGCGAGGGATCGCCTTCCCTTCCGAACAGATACTAAGGTTCTAACACCATTGGTGTAGAGACCTGTCTCCCCGTGATCATAGACCACACCGACTGCGGTTTCACTACTTGACACTCTGGAACAAACCAAGGTCCGAAATTGGCCATCCCAGGCCCAATTTCCTTCACATTCTCGGTCCAATGACCACTCCACTGGCCCATCTAGGCTCAACGTCGAAACCTTGGCTCTGATACCAATTTGTAGTGTACCTTTTTGCTTACCAAGGCTTTTAGCGCACCATGTAACAATCTGTACACACTTGCGTTGGATTTACATAACACATACATTCCAGTATATACTCCACATGCATTTAAGTAAAGAAATACATTTAACTCAGAGTAAAAACATATAATTTTACTGCTACGATTAAACACTCCATAACATTCCATAATAATTCATATACACAGTGGAATCATGATAATATATACAACACAATCAGGTGGAAATGTGATAAGAACATAATTAGATACTTATCTTGTAACAATGGAGAAATCCACCAACCAGATGTAGGCCTTCCACGAACCTCCCAGCTATAGAACGCACTGCTCCTCAACTCAACAGTGGGTCACCCCCGAGCTGGTACTGAGCTCCACCCCAGGGCAAGGAATCCTAGGCTAGGAAGAGGTTACCGGGAAAAACAACGTAGGAATATCTGGAAGGATTCTTCCCACATATGCCATCTTACGCCCACTACTGCCAGACTCTCATTCCCCACATGCTTGTTCTGCCCGGGAGTATACACCTTCACACGCACAGTCGATCGGTGCTAACCTCCCTCTCTCGGTCTCGACAACAGGCCGGATCAAGAAGTCTCAGAGCCCGTAGCTAGTGCTGGGCACTCTCTGGAAGAAACCACTTCCTAGCAAACTCTTTCACCTGGAAAGAGTTGCTCACAGGCCAACAAGCCTCATGCAGTCCAGAACTGTGTGCCACAACAAACACAGGGAAAACAGACACAGGCTCCCCAAGAACCGGTTCAGCAATCACAGGATGTTCTCATGGTCAAGATTTTAGAACAGGGCTCCACGCACAAGCTCGCTCAGCTTCTCTTGGGCAAACAGAGACTCTTCCCTGAAATTGACATGGACATTTCGTTCGGAGAATGCACACACTGGTTTTCTCTCATAGACAGACTCCACAGCTCTGAACAAGGGTAAACACGCATTCTTCAGCACCCAACACAAGCTTCCTCTTTGTAACAAACATACATGAGGTCTCTTGCAGACTGGCTCATACCGATCCTGCTCCGGGCAGTCGGGTCGAATGGAATGCCAGTGATCCCCCCCCACGGCTGTTCCTTTCTGTTTTATTTGCATGCATCAGGGTGGACATTTGTCACCTTGGGGTCTTCATGCATTCCATCCGCATGCCTCCCTGTACACGCCTTTCCTTTTTGATAGGAACTTAGGATAAAATAATATGCACATGGATTTTTAGGAAATAATATTAAAATATTATTCCAGGCCTAAGCCCCTAGGCTTAGCCCCTAGGCTCAACACTCAGCCGCTTTCCCACCTTCCAGCCCCTAGTTTCTTGCTCACTCTGTGGACGCTCAGTCCCCCTTCACTCATTCATCGTGGTCAGTCTGCACCTAGTGGTGTTTATATTTTATTGATTATTCTGCATACATACAAGTACAATAGCAGGCTCCTGGCCCTCAAACACTTAGGCTTCCTGGCCTAACAACCACATAAGCCTTCCAGCTTATACAAAACTTGGCTCACCGGCCTATAGAACACATTTACAATTCATTGCATATATCATGATTTGTAACAGGGCTCGGCCTTGGGGACACTACAGTATGATTGGCACTTTCCATGCCCAACCACATTCCACCTCAAGCAACAACCCCAAACCCATTTCTTCTAATGTTCAAAATTCTCTGTCTCCTACCCCTCCCACCGGTAAGACTTCTGAGGTAAATGCGGTTCAATCTACCCCAGCTAGTAAAAACAAATCCAGAAAGGGAAAGGGTAAGAATAAAGAGGACAAATATACTTTGCAAGCAGAGAAAACCAAAACTCCACCTGTTGACGATAGGGATAAGCACAAACCTCGATACCCTTGTCTTATATGTGGTGATGATCACTACACAAAGGATTGTCCATGACGCACCGAGGTTACTAAGTTCCTTCAAGGGGCTCTAAAACCACCCACTCCGCCCGTTTTTTCCAAACCCTTCCCCTCTCAACAACAGGTCCAATTGGTCATTCATGACCAACCTTCCCCTTCCACTACATCCTATGTATTAATGTGTACTGGCAATTCAAAGAAGAATGACATCGCACTTACCACTCGAGCCAAAGATTATTCTCCCTCTAAGGAGAAGGTTTATGTTATACCTCCTTCATTGGTCCAACCATCTCCCACGACTCCATCTATCAACGGTCCTCTTCATCTCGAATGACCGAGCCTTGACACAGTTCTTCACCCCCCTTCAAAGGGCGTCGTTCGGAAATCGACTTTCAATCCTCATGCTCATGCTGCCCATAACTACAACATTGTTGAAGATCTTTCCCAAGAACCTTCCACGATGTCAACCCTCGAAGTCCTTCAAAGTTGTCCCACACAACGGAAGGAATTGCTGAAAGCTATCGGTGGAATCAACCCAACGGATTCAAATTTAATAATTTTTGACTTGGAAGATCACCTTCCAAGGTTACCCCCTCAACTCACATTCCAAATCCAAGTGATTGTCTTCAACAAAAACATTTGTAGAACCGTTATCGACGAGGGTTCCTTGACGTGTGTCATGTATGTTACCTGCTGGAAAGCCATTGGCTGTCCCTCTTTGAATGAATCCCATAACACACTCAAAGCCTTCAGTGGCTCCGGTTTTAAGCCTTATGGTGTCCTTCCTTTGTTGCCAATCATGCTAGAAGGAAAAATGGTCCAAGTCGAAGTGGAAGTCTTTGACGCTCCTCTCAATTACAATCTTCTGCTTGGCCATAGCTGGATCGATTCCATGCACGCAATTGTGTCGATTCTTTTTTGTGTTGTACGTTTCCCACATCAAGGTAAGGTAATCATCGTCGACCAATTAGCCTTCTTTAACTCGGATACACATACTGGCAACATATCGTTCATCGCCAAACCCCCCCGGTTATGAAAATGTCGGTGTAGGTCTTCTCAAAGACTCTTCCTTAATGGGTACCTTCCCCATTCCACCACCCGATGTTCCACACTCGTCTGTCGCTTCAATCAACATGATATACACCTCAATTCATGGAACCTATACATCTTACGACCCATGGATGGTACCCGACCTCACCGGTCATCTTTGTTATGGCGATGAAATGCCTTTGAGTCCGACCGAATCCACCTATCAAGCCATTCAATCGACAACCCCTTCTATCCCCTCTCTTGGTGATTTATCTCCAGATCCTTTCCGTGTCATTTTTCCCATGGATGAGATGATTATGTATGTCATGGAAGATACCCCCTGGAACGATGGCCATCAGCATTCCATCCTCTTCTTGGAACAACACACCATCAAGAGCTACCAACGGATCTCGACCTCGTTGACCGATGTCGTCATTTCAATCGTTCTCGAGTCCACACACAATGTGTTTTCTGAAGAGAACTTAAGAAATATCTCACCCACTATTCCCCTCGACATATCCATCAAACCTGGAATTGTAAAAAATGTGCATATCAGAGCTTCATGTTCCCCTGATGAAATCGTCACCTACAAGTCACTTTTCAAAGAATTTCATGACGTTTTCGCCTGGAGCTATGAAGAAATGTCAGGTATCGACCCCGACATTGTAATGCATGAGATTAAGACATACCCAAACACTAAACTCGTCCGACAATGCCTTCATCCAGTTCACCCACGTAAAGCGGTTGCTATTAAGCTTGAAGTAGAAAAATTCTCAAAGTCGACTTTATTTACCCGGTGGCCCTCACTGACTAGGTTTCAAATCTTGTCCTGATCGACAAGAAACAAGGCACAATCCACATATGCATTGATTATAGGGATAGTAACAAAGCTTTTCCTAAAGACAACTTTCCTACCGCCTTCGTCGATCAAATTGTCGACGATTGCGCTGGAAGCGAAATCTTCTCTCTGATGGATGGTTTCTCCGGATATAATCAAATCAATATTGTTCCCGAGGATCAACACAAAACCACTTTCATTTGTCCTTGGGGCACTTTCGCCTATCGAAAACTTCCTTTCGGTCTAAATAACGCTAGTGAAACTCTTCAGTGCGCTATGTCTTATGCCTTCCATGATATCAAGCACATTGTGCAGCCATATCTTGATGACTTACCCACTCATTCCATGTGTCAGGTCGATCATCCAATCCACCTTCGAGCCTTTTTCCTCCACTGTTGGTTTTACCATATACGCTTGAATCCTCACAAATGCGATTTCTGTGTAGAATCCGATCGACTTATAGGCTTTATTGTTTCACTTCAAGGGATCAGGGTAGATCCTTTAAAAGTCGAGGCGATTCTCAATCTCCCTCCTCCCTCTACACTTCGCCAGTTACAAAGTTTGCAAGGGAAAGCAAACTTTCTTCCTCATTTCATCCCAAACTACGTCGAGATAACTCTTGGATTTACGTGACTACTCAAAAAGGGGTTTGAGTTCCTATGGGATACCATCGCAAACATAGTCTTCAAATCTTTGAAACTGTCCCTGACACGTGTTCCGCTTCTCTTCCCCCCTGATTATAGTTGCGATTATTTCCTCTACCTCGCAGCCTCAGATTCCACCATCGCTATGGTTCTCGTCCAAGAGGATGATTCTCATGACAAGCATGTTATCCATTACTTGAGTCGAAGTCTAACGCCTACCGAAACCAAGTATTTACATGTCGAAAAACTGGCCTTGGCAGCCATCCAAGCAGTTCAACATTTCTGGCACTATATCCTCTCTTGTAAGACTACGATAATTTCTAATTGAAACCCTATGCAACAAATTCTCACACGTCAATTGATAGGGGGAAAATACTCCAAATGGATCGTGATACTCCAGGAGTTTGACTTGGAATTCGAACGAGCTAAGTCCAAGAAGTCCTTAGTGTTTGCCGAGTTGATATGCGACTTTCCCTACTCTGAAACGGAAAATGTAGCAGCCAATTCATTACCTGATGAATCCCTTTTCCTAATTAGTTACGATGATCTTTGGTATAGTGATATCATCATATATATCCAAACCTAGACTTTTCGGCCCAATTTGTCCAGTACTGACCGGTGTCGAATACGCTACCAAGCCCATCAATATATTATCCTCGGGGATACTCTTTATTGTCGTGGTATTGACTCAGTTCTTTTACGCTGCCTCACATTCGACGAAGCCGAGAAATCCTTAAATGACTGCCATTCTAGAACTAGTGGTGGTCATATGTCTGGGTATGCTATTGCCTAGAAGATCTTACGAGCAGGGTATTTTTGGCCTTCCTTATTTAACAATTGCATAATCGTTGTCCAAAAATGCCACGCTTGCCAGACCTATAATCATAAGATAATATCACATCCTACTCCTCTTCACCCTGTGGTATCCATTGGTCCCTTTGCGAAATGTAGTATCGATTTCATGACATGTCACCCCCACTCGGCCGGGGGGCATTGATACATTATTGTAGTCGTAGATTATTTTATGAAATGGGCCGAGGTGATGTCGACATTTGACAATACTCGAAAGATCGAAACATTATTTATTTTCAATCACATCCGAGCTCATTTTGGTGTTCCTCAGGCTATCGTGACTGATCACGGTAGCCACTTTAGAAACTTCATGATGTCCGAACTCACTGAAAAGTTGGGTCTTCGTCATGAAAACTCAACGCCTTGTTACCCACAAGCCAACGGCCAAGTCGAAGAGATTAATAAAGTTCTCATAACCATGCTTCAATGAATGATAGGGATTCACAAAATAAGTTGGCACACAATGTTGTTTTCAACATTGTGGGCTTACTGGACATCTGTTAAGTCCGCTATTGGGTTTACACCTTTCTGGTTAGTCTATGGTCTAGAAGCCATCCTCCCGATTGAATGTGAGATACCCTCCTTAAAACTAGCCATCGAACTCCTACCAAACACTTATGTAGATGAAGAACGTCTGTTGTATCTCATGCGATTAAACGAAACTCGACGCGATGCTACCCTATTCATAGAAGTCCAGAAGAAATGTGTCAAGGCCCAATACGACAAACATGTCAAGCCTCACGTTTTCTCCGGAGGAGATCTGGTTCTCCTCTACGAACACGATCAAGATATGCTAGGAGATGGAAAATTCAAAGCCATGTGGCGAGGTCCTTATATCGTTAGATGAGTTTTGGAGAAAGGAGATTATGAGTTAGTATATTATGATGGTATCCCTTTGAGTGAACCCAAAAATGGGTTGTACTTAAAGAAGTACTATGTATAAGATCACCTGTGCACGAGTACTTGTATTTTATTGTATCATACTTCTTGTGTGTTACTGTAGTATGCTTTTTTCGTTATCTGGTCTCTGCCCTTATGTTACATTGTGTTTTGTTTCTAGATGTCGGAGTCTTCACTACCCCACGTTGGCTTCGCTGATGGCGCTAGCTGTAGTACTCAGAACCTTGCTTCTGTTGCGTGGGCAATTTACACCCCTACAAACGAACTTATCACTCTATGAGGTGTGTTCCTTGACCGTGCAACTAACAATATCGCAGAGTATAGCGTTTTTATCGAATTGTTGATTGATGCTATCTTGCTCGGTATCCGTCACTTGGTTGTGTGACTCGATTCGCAACTCGTAGTACTACAGTTAAGTAATGTTTATGCTATTTGAAGTCCTACTTTGTTACGGGTATATTTGCGAATTCGCCCCTTGGAACGTTATTTTGATTATATTGAGTATCAACATATTCCTATATGTCTAAATACATTAACTGATGCATTAGTTAACTATGTATTAGACAGACATTTTGGTCATTTATAAATCAATCACATCACAAGTATCACACAACACAAGATAAGCCGGTATAAACCGTATGTATATATAACGATAAAAAAGTTTTTTACAAAAAAGTTATGTCCAAGGACCAAAATTTCAAAATCTAAAGCTCATAGCTTCTACCAAGTAATGTCATGGATGACGTTCACAGTAACACACGACTGCCCGGGCAACCCTACGAAGTAGTCGGCCAATAGACTCTGACACGCCCACCGTATGACGCTGATAACGTCGCGGGACCTCTCCAAGAGGCATGCCCGAAATGTCTACAGTCAAACCCTCTAAGTTTTGTTCCACTACCTCATAATATTCAGCGTCCCATCATGGAACTGGAGCCACCTCTCCTCGTCGTTGAATAAGAAAAGTACCTGGAGGTCGATAAGGCCCCACGTCTGTGTCATCAAAAAAGAATTTTTGTAATTAGAACTTGGACAAGCATAAAAATATTTGCATATGATAAAACTCACAAAAAACATTTAAAAAATGAAAAAATGTGTACTTCTTACCTAGATCTCCCCACTGAGCATCCTTAGGTAGGGCCAAGTCTGGATCCCCTCAAAATTCTAACCCAGCGTAGGCATAATCATCAACCATCAACATATGTGGTCGCAACCATGAGGTTACACCACCTCAGCATCCTTAGATCCTCTGAAGCTGGTAAACCCCACTCAACCTGCAACCTTAGCAAGGGAACCCTCTCAAGAAAGAAGGATACCAATAGTGACCCGTACCCGAATTACTTCAGGTCCCCTCTCCTGCATTTAGTCAACTGCCTCTTCACTCTACGAAGGACTGCGTCTAACCAGTTAAAGAACCGAGGCTCAACACACTCTATGACGTACTAAAAGTAGCTCTGGAGAGCCATGTATGGAGTAGTGCTCCCAGCCATATGAGCAATGGTGAACAAAATAGTGCGAAGGGTCAAATCCTGGAGCCCCCAAATGGCCACTTTTCCTTTGCTTCTTTCCGCCTCTGGAACACAGTACTGACAACAATATTCACTCATAGGCAACCCACCACCTCGGCTACCAGTCAAGCTAGCATGGTACCCATGCCGTGACAGTCCTGTCAGGAAATAAATGTCCTCAATATCCAAGGACAATTTGTGGACCCCTACGTGGAATACTTGTTGGTCCACGTCCCACATATGAACAAGGTACTCCAACAGCCTGACTTGGGCCCTCATATCCAAGATCCAAAAGAATTTCAGGAGACCATAGTCTCACAAAGTGGCAATAGTTCTCGGGTTATTCCCGACAATAGCATCATCTTCTTCATGCTCTTTTTCACGCCATTCCAAAACCATGGTGACAGCCAAATTCCTGCACAAGAACCATAAGAAGAAGATCAACAACTCTCTTCAAGCCTTGGTACATTTTTCATTGAGCAAACATCAAAGAAAATTTTCATTTTGCAGTTCTCGTAGGTGCCCCTTTAGCACAGTGTGAGGTTCTCGTAGGTGCCTTTAGGGCCACCTGCGAGAATCATGCATTCTCGCAGGTCCCGTGTGGCTAGCCTGCGAGAATGCCTGAGCACAAATTTTAGCCCCAAAACAAGCTCAAAAACTTGAAATTTACTAATGAAAACAAAAAATTGAACCATGAAAAGATAGAAGACAAGGAGATTACCTCACTATCGAAGACGGTTCGCCAAATGGTTGTTCGTACCTTCCGCAATTGAGCACCAAAATTCAAGGGAAAAAGAGGGGTTTTGGGCTAAAATCTTGGCAAAGTTACAATGACTATGGTAAAAGAATTTTTACCCACTTATGTTTACTTTTTACCATTTTTGTTGGCTTTTATAATTGTTTTATTTATCAAACCTAGTGCCTAATACCCCTATGAGTTCGACTTTTTGCAGACATGACGACTTCGACGTCCATACGTAGGGATACATATATTTTCTCTTTTTCATCGCATGTTTGAATTGTTTTTTATGGTTTTTTGCACAAAACCTTGAGCTTGGTCTTTGTCCGTTCTCACGCTCGAAAATACATGAGAACGTAATCGAGCACACTTTTATCACTTTTTTGGGCTCAACAAGGTTATACGAAAAAGGAACCCCCTGGAGTCCTCTTTAAGCTCTTTTCAGACTCTCTAAACATAAAAAGGTTGCCGAGTGATCTTGCTATTTTCACGCTCGTTAAAGTATTTGAAGAAAGTGACTGTTGGGTGATAATTTATCTCTTTTCCAGTCTCATCAAACTATTTTATGAAAAATGAACTGAGAGAGTTCTCTTTTGAGTGTTTTTCAGACTCTATAATCATGAAAAACCTTCGAGTTTTCTATCTTTGGACTCGTTAGACAAACATCGAAAGACAATCAGTGGGTTTTCATCATTGAGCCCTAATCGGGAGATTTCGTCGAATGTTCGACCTCAACTCATTGATTCAAATTCGATGGATTGTACTAGTGTACCTTGGGATTCATTGACATTAATGGTGATTTCCATCACACTTGTTAACAGTTTCATCAATGACCGGTAATCAAGTGGTTTCTACCATGTTCGACTTTAGCACATGTAATCACATGGTTAGATTCGTAATTTCAGGTGACGGGATTGCAGACCCTGTGTCTCATCTCTTTGATCTAGGATATGATGGAATATGTATAATTTGCTAACAAATAGATCCACTTTGTATGTCTCATGGCTATGTCATCTTAATTTGGATCTTCTTGCATAGATCCACTGTGTATTCTTGGTAGCTATGCGATATTTTGATGGCATGGATCCACTGTGTATGATTGGTGGCCATGACCTATGTTTATGATGTCATCTGTCTGTGATCTGAGTATGGGAATGCTTACCTCAGAACTAGTATGATGTTATGTAGATGCTTGGTTGTTTGCAGGTTTCTGATTAGGTGTGCTCCTGGTTTCCGACACACACACGCAATTTACAAAGTATTTTGGCTGTCACTGATTCCAGCCTCATACTTTGGGGGGCATTCTGTTACACATGATTTTGGTCATCTTGGTGATGTATTAACAATGGTGTACTCAGGTTCCCAACAAGAACTTTCTCCTGAGAAAAGTGGCATTTATCTCCTTCCAGAAAACATATTTTCAAAGTGAGTTTGCAGGCTGCATATGGCCTAGGGTGCGAGAAAGACCCATTCTTGCAGTCCACCTTCATCTAGGGTGAAAAATTCTCAAAGGTTTCTCTATACACAGGGTGCATACTTGTTTTTAAGCTTGGAAAAGAGAAGAAGTCTCGAGGGTTCTAGAAGGGAATCTTCTAGAAAATGAGTTGGCATTCGTATGGTTGTCATTTTATTGGATTCTTTGATTTGGTGGGATCATTCTCATCCATGTAACCATCTCACCCTCTCCTATATATTGAAAGGATTCTCATGGAAAAGGTTAAGCAAGATTAATTGAAGAATTGGTGAAGGAATTATGTGAAGAACCCTGCTTGAATAAAAGCTTGGAGACTCTAGTAGGTATATCAAGAGGAATTGGATCTTCTTCATGCAAGTACAGAACAAGTGTGTGTGTTGGAACCAAGAGTCACCGAAAGAAATCTTGTGACATCAAGGTGATCAGGTTGTATCTTCTACTTTCAATTAATATGATACAACGGCATGTCCTCTTCCCATAAAGTCATTCTTACTTTATTGTGTAATTCCTTGATCATATGCATAAGTTGACAATTGAATACATTTTGCTATATTCACTTTGGTTGGTTTGTGCTGTCTTGGTCTTGACCTCACGAGAGCATTGGAGTGAAGCGGGGGAAACAGAGACTTAATCAAGCGATACAAAGGTATGTCACTTGTTCCTCCTTACTAGCTAATTCAATGGTCGTAACTTAGGGAAAGAGTCATGTCCTGTCCTATTTTGTTCTAGATCCAGGTGGATCTAGGGAGATCTTTTAGTGTTCGCACCTACCGATTAGTCCAATAACAATACATTTCTTTGAGGTTATCAAAACTCAAAGTTTTGACTCTGAATTCCTGCATCAACAAACATTTCCTGCTCAAAGCATCAACAACTTTGTTAGCAGTTCCAGAAATATGTTTAATTACGATAGTAAAATTCTGCATGTATTCAACCCATTTTGCATGCTTTTGGTTCAACTTTTCTTGTTGAGTCACGAATTGCAAAGCGTGATTATCGTTTTACAAAATAAACTCTTTAGGAACCAAATAATGTCTCCATTTCTCCAGCGCTTGTATGACTGCATAGAATTCCTTGTCATATGTTGAATATTTAATCTTTGCTTCATTCAATTTTTCGTTGAAGTATGTGACCAACCTGTCATCTTGGCTCAAGACCGCTCCAATTGCAAACCCACTTGCGTCACATTTGACCTGAAACGTTTTGTTGAAATTTGGTAACACCAAAATTTGTTGTTCAATAATCTTCCTTTTCAACAGATTGAAACTTTTCTCTACTTCTTTTGTCCAGTGAAAAGATTTGTGTCTTTTCTTCACCGTGTCCATCATTAGTGCGCTAATTCCACTAAAATTTCTAATAAATTTCCTGTAGAAACTAGCCAATCCATGAAATCTTCTAACTTCAAATATACTCTTCGGCGATGGCCAATTCTTAATCACCTCTACCTTATCCGGATCCATTTTCATCTCATTTTCAGAGATAACAAAACCCAAATAAATGAGTTATGTCCTCATAAACATTGATTTCTTCATATTTATCAACAACTTCTCTTGCTGTAATCTCCTCATCATTGTAGCCAAATGCTTCAAGTGCTCTGTTTCTGTTCTACTGAAATTCAGTATATCATCAAGATATGCAATGACGAATTTTCCTATGAAGTCCTTCAGGACTTCATTCATCAATCTCATGAAAGTACTAGGCACATTTGTTAAGACAAATGGCATAACAATCCATTCATACAACCCTTCATTCGTCTTGAATGTTGTCTTCCATTCATCACCTTCTCTCATACAAATTTGATGATATCCGCTTTTCAAATCAATCTTTGAAAAAAAAAATTCTCCACTCAAGCAATCCATCAAATCATCCATCCTTGGCAAAGGAAATTTGTATCTGATGGTAATCTTATTAATTTCCCTTGAGTCTATACACATCCTCCAGCCTCCATATTTCTTTGGTTTGAGTACTGATGGAACAAGACATGGACTCAAGCTCTCTCTAACCAATCCTTTATCCATTAAATCCTGGACCTCTCTCTTGACTTCTTCATTCTTCTGCGGCATCAATATGTACGCTTTTTTGTTCAGTAAACTGGCTCCAGGTATAAGATCGATGTGATGACTTATACTTCTGATCAGTGACAACGAACAAGATAGTTCTTCCACTACTATATCAACAAAATCTTCCAACAACTTCTAGATTTCCTCTGGTAAATCATCCACTCTTATACTGGTTAAAAAAATTCTAGGCTTCCTGACCACGATGAATTGTGTATCTTCCTTCTTCTTAACCTCCTTAAGAAGTTCCTTCCCACTCATGAGAAGTACATTGTTGCTCACTTCTGGTTTCGTTTCTTTATCCTGAATCGGTAACAACATGTGAGTTCTCCCATTCTTCTCCAGGGTGTATGTGTTCTTTCTTCCATCATGAATCACATTTATATCATATTGCCACGGTCTACCCAACAATAGATGACAAACATCCATGGGAATGGCTTCACATAGTATTTCATCCTTATATCCTCCTATTTTAAATTCAACTAAACATTGTTTAGTGACATTTACCTGATGTCCTTTTTGTAACCATGAAACTCTGTATGGGATTGGATGTTCAATAGTCTCCAACTCCATCTTTTCTACCATCTCTGTAGAAATGAGATTGACTGTGATACCACTGTCCACGATGACTTTGCATACCCTGTATTTAGTCTTGCAAGCAGTCCAAAAAAGTATGTTCCTTTGGGCTGGGTTCTCTACCTCCTTCTCTAGCGTTAAGAGAAATTTTATCATCATCAGTGATCTTCTGCCCTCAACATCTTCTGCCTCAACATTTCATCCTTGTTCTTCGAAAATGTGAGTTTCACCTCCTTCTTTCTTTCGATCTGGATAGTCATAGTATTTGTGTCCATTTTTTCCACAGGTAAAGCATTTTATTTCTCCACCTCTACCTCTTCCTCTTCCTCTGGTTCGAGGAAAAGTATTTCTATCAGCACACTGTCCTCTCTGTGAGCTTCCACCTCTCTCAGTTTGAGTTTGAGGTTTCTTCTAGTCTTCTTTAGATTTCTGAGTTCTGTCTTGGGTAATTGTTTTGCCTCTGGCTTGACTTCTGCCTTGGCCTCTCTGACCTTGCTTTCGGCTCAACTTCTCCTCAGCTTTCAGAGCCATCTGATAACCATCCTCCACATTCTGAAGGCTCATCATGCTCATCTCATCCTGAATGTCAAATGCTAGGCCATTCATGTACCTGGAAACTTTTTCATCATCATTTTCCCGATGACCTACTCTGATGTTGATCTTGTAGAATTCCTCAATGTATTCTTTTACTGAACTCAACTTTTGTCTCAAATTTTGCATTCTTCGAAACAAAGTAATTTTATAATCCTTCGGTATGAATTTTGCCTTCATCTTTGCAACCATTCTATCCTAGCTTTTGATTTTTTGCTTGCCTTTACAGCGTCTGTCAGCCTGAATTTCATCCCACCTTAATGTTGGATGTCCTTTAAGTCTTGTGACAACATGTTTAACCTTTTTGTCTTCCTCAATATCCTCATAATCAAAATATTTATCCAAAGCTCTAATCCAGTCCAAAAGTTCTTCTACATCCAGGTTTCCTTCATATATTGGAATGCCCATTTTTGCTCTGGAACCTATCCTAGCAACAACCCTGAATAGGCATTCATCTGCTACATCTTCGACTACAACTTCTTCTCCTTCGTTTCCAGCTTCATTTTCACTTTCAACCTTGCTGACATCCCCAACATTGACTGTGCGCCTCTGTGCTGTCTCCATGGCATCAAGCCTAGCACGTAGTTCACGCATTTCCCTTTCCACTGCTGGATCAGGCATTGGTCTGTCTCTTCTTCTCGGCAGCATGGCTGCAAATATTTTCTCTTTTCTCTGCTACAGAAAGAAAAGAACTCTTTATGTGCTCTGATACCACAATTGATGCAGAACCCCAATCCTCATAATCGAGGTCCGCACAGGATTGTTCTAAATCTTCCCTCCCAAGTCTGATTGACTCTTAGGTTCCTCTACAAGGAATCCTACACACACACACAACAATAGTGTTTTTCCTCAGGTCCTTATGAGTATGCCTCTGTGTGAACCAACACAAATCACCACTCAACTCCCCTGACCACAATAAAATGATCGTGTCCTTTTTCCTTATCAGGACTTTCCTTTTCTTTTCTATTTGGGATACCGTATTTCGGGATTTCACGAATCCTGTTGTCGGGGTTCTCGACCTTTCCACCTTCTAAAACCTGAAATGTCAATTTTCCCGAAATACTTAGCCGCGTCCTCCTACACAGTTGTATCACGTTTTGTGATTTTGGGAGTTCCAGAACAAGGAATCCCGACCTCTTGTCTTCGCAACTACCGAAATGCCGAAACCCAAAACGTTCAACAAAGACTGGCTTCTAGTAGAACTTTTCACTTTTTCGAAGTTTTTAAATTCAAGATTTTGTGAGTCCTGATGTAAGGCTTCCGTCTCTCTAACCTCCATAAAACCCGAACTCTGAAACAATGTCTCCAATGGGATCAATGGCTACAAGCCTCCCTTTGATCGGATGGCCCACGTGATTTCGGACTTTCGGGTACCAGGAGTCCAAGACTCTTGATCCCAGAACACTGTCCTCTCGGGTTTCTGAACTCTGAAACGTCAAATTGACGAAATGCCACTTCACACTATTTCACATTTTGCAATTTCGGGGGTTCTCATGTGGAGAGCCCTGAATTCTTGTCAGCGGGAATGTCAAAATCCTGTTTCCCAAAATCCTGAAATACCACTTCACAATATTCCAGATCTCGGAACTTCAAAATTTTAAATGCAAGGGCCCAAGCTCCTTGTCCTCAGGACTTCCGGTATTCCAAATCCCGAAATGCTGAAATGATTTTCTTTACCCCGGGAGTTCAAAACTCTCGATTCCAAATCACTACCTCCTTGAGATGCCAGATCCCAAAATGCCGAAATGCTGAAACGCTCCTCCAAAGGTATTTCATGTTTCACAATTTCAGAGATTTTGATGTGGAGCACTCTACTCCTTCTCAACAGGAATGCCAAAATGTCGATTTTTGAAACTCATCCTAGACTATTCTTTTCGTGATTCGGGAGTTCTCCGCGGAGAATTCAAACCGCTCGATTTCCTCCTCAAGAACCTCTGGCTCAAAATCAACTCTGCGATCCTTCTCTGGGATGTGGCTTCTGCACAACAACTTGAGCTTCCTGCTTTCTCTTGAATGATTCAAAGGCCCTAACCCTTCTGAGCTTTCTCTGGTAAAATTCAAATCACAAAGAACTCCTGCATGCACTCCTTGTGGCAATATGTTCTTCACTTGCACTTATGCTGAAATGAGAACAACGGTATCCCTCCTGAGCTTTCAAAGATAAACCCTGAACCTGGTCAATGCACACCTTGCAGACGATTTCACTGTACTCCTTGCAGGAACTTCTCACTCAGGAAGAGAAACAATTAAAACTCTTTCTCCTTCTCTCAGATTTCAAGCATTCAACATGAAATCATACATTCACAGTACTAAGCAAATGCATAACAGATAACATAAAACAAATGTAAGCAGACCATTCAGCATGTACAAACAAAAAACATCATAACACCATGAATCTAAATTAAAGCTTCATGTATTAATTCAAAGCTCCTGTACATGAGCTCTTCTTCTCAACTTTCTTCTACAACTCTCTCTTCTCTTGCTCTATGCTAATGCTACAATGATATAATCCTGATTGATACAATGATACAAAGATGAGGGTGTCTATAGTCATTTTCCCTCCTGTTCCTAAAACCGTCTAATCTAGAATTTAAATCTACCTACTTTCATTAACTGGGCATAAATGCCTCTAAATTCTACAGATGAGAGCGAATCGCTTATGATCTGTTTACAATCCGCAAGTACGCTTTCTTTTAACCATTACATTAATGCTTCAAAAACATTTCCAAAACGTGTAAAATGTATGTTGCACTTTCTAGCTGTATTCTTCCTTCATGCTCACTTGTCTAGCTGCTTGCGATGCTCCTGCATCAAAAAGGCACATGTGTCAGAAGATTGGATTGTTTGGGAATTCGGCATGGGAGAAACAAAGTGTGCAGAGGCAGAAACTCCTGAAGTTCCGAAGTACGGAGTTAATCTAGATTGTTTGTTGAGAGGAGACATGTGTCAGAAGATCAGCTGGTTCTAGAGTTTGACGTTCGGGAGAATTGGAATGTACTATTGTGGAATATTTCGAAGCCCCGAAGTCTAAATTTTCGATGCTGAAGAACATAAGTGGTGTGTCATGATGAAGTCGCTAGTGGTGATGTGGAGGAATATGGAGTTGGATGGAGCAAGAAATCCCAAAGGTCGGAGAGTCGGATTTCATCTGCGTCGTCTATCAGTTGAGTAAAAGTATCATCATATCCTTCACTTCAGAGGATAGCCACTTTGGAGGAAAGTGGGGTCGCGTGAGTTGATAACTCCTTAAGGACAAAGCATAAGAGTTCATCGTGACCATTGACAGTCGGGGATGCATGTCAGAAGATCTGACACTCCATAGAGTTGTCACTCCAGAGGTTTGTGGCATTGAAGGATTTGGAAATCCTGGAGTTATTTATTTTCATTGATTTGGATAGAGAGAGGCGACCATTGATCCCTCTCACGTCAGTTGTGAACTTTGCGAGTTTGGAGTTCAGGATATTGGAATTTTGGTGAGTTGAAAACACCCGAAGCCCGAAACTCTAAAGCACGGACTAAGTTCCTTTTGGTTTGGCACCTGGTCATATCTACAGTCATATGCTATCACCGTCGAAGGAAAAAAGGGATAGGGCCTGAAATATGAATTTGGAAGCACAGGAAGCTTAGAGAAGCGCCTGAAAGGTTAAGTGAGTTCGGATCTGCACCAGATGGAGTAAGAAGTCCCAAAATCTATCGGGTATCATCGGATTCATGCCTAAATCAACACATGGTCCCTTAAAGGATTCTATGGGTTTTTAAAAGAACCTCGTTCGCTATCTTGAGCATGAGGAAGGAAATATAATCCTGTGGATAAGGTTTTGGGGCTTAGGAGTAGCCCGAGAGCCAATTCGACTCCATCAAATTGATCGATCCTAGACCATGAGGTCGTGCAACCTAGGAGAAAGAGGGGGTTTGTATTAGAAGTGCACCAAGGACCTATGTAGTTTGGACAACAAGAAAACAGAGTTTCAATCACACATGATTGAAGTAGAAGGTATGATCAATAACCATGCATTTACTATTTTAGCTGATTTAGGAGCTAGTTATAGATATATCGATTCCCAGGTAGTGGAAATATTACATTTACCAAGAAGCAAGCATGGTAAATCTTGGATGGTACAATTGTCTAAAGAAGCTAAGAGAAAAGTAATTGAGTTGAAATAGTTGGATCCAGGAAATTAATGAAAGATGAGGGTTAATATCATCTTAGTTTGTGACTGGAAATGTGAAGGAAACCAATAGTGGTTCACTAGAAAGTGCTCAATTCAAAACTAATCATGTACATTGACTACAATGAGAGAACAAGAAGATTTAGGAATCCAAGAAGAATTGAAGATTTCTGGGATCAACAAGAAACAAGATACAGGGAGAAAGAAGTTACTGAAATTGTGGTAGCAGCAATTGAATTAGGGTTGGTTAACAACCCTATGCAGAAAGAGAATTCTTGCATGTTTGCAAGTGTTGTTGATGATGTTGATACATATGGAAGGAAGCAACAAAAAGTTGAAGGTTGGTTATAAGTTTGATAAAAGAAGCATGAAAGCTTCTACTGCCATCAAACATTCATGTAGTATAAAAATGTATTAATGGAAATCATGTAGGTATGAGTTTTTATTACTCTTATTGCTTAATTGTTGAAGGGAATTAGGTAAGAATTTCCTCAGCCAGAGTTATTTTATAAAATCACATGATTATATTATTTGAATGCATACCAATGGATGTGGTAAAGGCTGGAGGCCTATATTAATTCAAAGTTTTTTAGCTTTTGAATGCACACAATGACATAGTAGAATGTCATGTTAATTTGGTTATGGGGTAATAACCAAAGAAATAAAAGATAATAACTTGTTATAGGAATGAATGCTAGTAAAGCTAGTCATGTATGAGACCAGGACAGGGTTGGATATGGAAAAGAATGGATATGGGAAGATTATGAACCACACATGTACTGAAATCGTCTTAACCTTAAATAAAACTTGGAATGCAACCTTTTTTCTAACACTAATGAACACCACAAAATTATATTCTTGGTGTAGTGTTCGGGATGAAAAGGAAGGAATCCAATTAATTGGGAAGACAATAGGAAGTGTGTGGAGAATGTGTCAACACATTGGCCAGAATTCCAACTTATGGATGGTGAGATACATGACTAAGATAAATAGCATTATGTAATTCAATGCAATGTGCATTGAATAAGTATGCATTGAGAATTGCACTCATGCATAGTAAGTGATAGAATTGCATACTTAAATGAAATTGTTGAATGTGTTTTGTAAGTACATGCATACATATTATTGCATTGAAATAATTATTACTAACAACTGAAATGTTGTTAACTGATGAAATTGAGGACATTTCGGGAGTTGTTAGACATTGCAACAAGGAAGTTGCAAATCAATAAGTCACATGAATACTAACTATAGAAAATTTCTTGTTCAGAAAAAGAAGTAATGAACTTACATCTATTAATTATGAACATGCATATGCATAGAATGATGAGTCATTCTATTTTATTAAATTGTTTGGTAATTATGATTGAATTGATAGGTGCATACAATTCTAAGATAACTGCATATGGTTCAATACATATTACAATTGAATTATGTTGTACAGGAAATACTGACAATTTGTTGGTTGTATGTATGATGAAGCATTCCTAATATGACAACATCCAAGAAGAATTATGAAATAGAATTTCATGTTTTGGGGAAAATTTGAATTCCCTTTTGAACTAAGTTCAAATTCCTAAATGAATTATTTTATGTTCTCTCATGATAATTGCATGTGGGTGTGTAGATGAGATGATGTTGATTAAAGTTGGAATGTTGACTACAAAGAGTAGCTTGGGGAAGATGCTAATGTAGCAACAGACCATCGATCTTGAAAAACCATCGAATACGAGTCATAAATACAATGAATACTAAAATACGTCACAGGTCTGACGAAACTGGGGGGACCAAGAAAAAAATATAATGAAAATTTGAGGATTAATGGGTAACGTCTAATGGTAAGGTGGATTTTGTCCATGACGTTGGAACACCCCGTTGGACTTCAACACTTGATCCATATTATTTTGGGAACGATATGAAGGAAGAAATATAACAGAGATATAACAAAGAAATACATAGAGATATGGAAAGGGACACAGTGATACAATAAATATCATATTCTATTAATGACTGTCTGAAATACAAAAAAATGTAAAATGCAGAAGCGCACAAGGTAACTAGAATGGTGGTAGGGTATCTCTGAGAAGAGATGTGTCGTCTATGCTCATTTGCAAGAATATGATTACAATGAGGCTCCAATTTTTTTTAACATAAATAAGAAGTGAAAAAACCCTAAACATCCAAAACCCTAACCTCGAGAGATGAAACACCAAAAGGTTTGTGGGCCTCAATGGGGGTAGTTGATACGTCAACTTCCCGAGGGCGTAACTTTTTCATACGAAATCCATTTGGGGTGATCAATACCTCGTCAGAAAGGTTTAGTTGAGGAAAACACATTTTGTTCAGCCTAACATTTTCCTTTGGTTACATTCTAGGTGTTTTCGAGCCGAAAAAAATGTCATTTAGGGTCTCAAAGTGGCCCCAGATGTTTGGGACCCAAAAAATTATAGAAAAATTACCAAGATGGAAAAAATGTAATTTGAGCCAGTGGAATAGGTGGGTGGCCACCAATTTCCACCTAGATCAACACTATATGTATTAGTGGGCTCTTAACGCTTGTCGCCCATGATCCCAATGGTAGATCAACTACTGTAACAACAAAGAGTCACCCCTAAGGGATCTACCCTCTTGATAAAACTTGAGGAGGCCAAAATCCATCAAAAGGTCATGTGTAGACTATGAAATAGGGTGAGGGAAAAACTCCCTCTCCCTATCCTTGTCCTCTCACTCATGCACAAATGTGTGTTTCTCAACTTATTTTTGCTGATGTTGCTTCTCCTATCCTCATCGTCGCCTCTGATTCACATACAAATATTGTTAGACACACACACACACACACACA
>SNQJ01S0156810.1:2101-22276 GCA_010110895.2 Picea sitchensis
ACCCTCCAAGGAGCCCGAGTGAGTTTGGTCAACGTCAATTCCAGGTACCGTGAAGACTTTCCCCTCCAAAGTCACCTCGGGTAAGAACCTAGAGTGATAGGCCACTAAAGTCACCACCAACAACAATAAATCATGGGGGGACAGTCGACAGTCTGACCCACACGCAAGGGCAGGGTATCTAGCCCGAAATCAACTCAAAAGGCTTCCACTTATCATTGTGGGTATACCTCCGAGTGATCCTCGTAATACGTGCAATCTCTACACTGATATCAACAAAGCAGGGTGAGTAATTATGCCAATATCAATGCAACCTAGTGTTTGACCCTTGTGTGAGAAGGGCTTCCCAGGACAAGATGTTGCAAATGGAATTTAACTCTCCCTAACACAAGATTCTATTGTGTGTTTTGTGCTTTTGGAGAGTGTATCTCTCTTCCTACTCCAAAGCGCTATCCTAGCTAAATGTTGGTGTAATAGAGCCCTAGAAAAGAGTTACTAGATAAATTTTATGATTACCCAGTGTTATTAAGAGTTGTTGTTTACTCAAAGGAAACGAAGGTGAAACTTATGTTGTATGACTCTGACCCAATAATGCAAGGATGAGAATGAAATGTATCACTTTTCGTTCAATGAATCCTATTTATGGGAGAGAGAGAAAGTTTTCCAGATTAACCTTGAACTACAATGCAAAATTTCCTTTCAAAGGCAAATGTAACAAATCACTTATCAAATGACAATTCTCTATTGTGTCGTTTTCAATAACTTCAACAATTTGATTTTCAATGTGTTCAAAGACGAAAAATATATTTTGAAAGAAAAAAAAATTGTTCACTTTTCAAAAAGGACCCTCACTATGCCAATGAGAGTACAGAAAATCAAAAACCAATAAACAAGAAATGATAAGAAACCCAATCCACTCTTTCAATGAAAGAAAAAATAAAGAGCAAACCAATATAGCCTTCTCAAATGCAAAAATGATCTTGCAAACAAATAAGCAAATGAGAAAAAACCAAGCACTCAACTTTCAACCAATCACTGGTTCTTAACTAATCAAACACACTCAGATTATGAAGTCGGAGAGAATGGTTTTTCCAAGAAAAGTTAAGAAACGAAAGTCAAGACACAAGTGACAAGAAGAGCCTGGAAATCTTAAGATTGTTCATGCACGCAAACGAAGACAAGAAAGACATCAATCAATGGTCCAAGAAAGCTTTTATGAGGCAATCAAACTGATCTGGGCTGTTAAAAATACCAAAACTCAAATCCAAAGTTTTGAAAAATTGAGTTTGCAGGCAGGCAATATTACACAGTGCGAGAATCACTGATTCTCACAGGTGACCCTTGAGCAGGGTGCGATAACCTCGCACTGAAACCTAAAGGCAGAGTGCAAACTCTACCTATTCTTGCAGGCTACAATGAAGTACAGTGGGAGAATGTCTAAACATAATCAAAATTTTGGAAACTGAAGTAAAATTGAAAAAGGCCTCTGGACCCAGAGGGTCTATCAAGATATCCTGAAGACTTAGAGATTGATAGGACAGGAGAAAAGTGAAACCAGAGAAAATGGCCACAGAAAAACACCAAAAGCCACAAAGAAAAAGGGATTTCTCCCTAGTGGAGTCGCCAATTTTGTTATTGGATAAATCCGTAGGTGCGGACACTAACCGATCTCCCTAGATCCACCTGGATCTAGAACAAAGCAATACAGGACATGACTCTTTCCCTAGATTTTGACTATTGAATTAAATAGGAGGCAAGAACAAATAGCATACCTTATTATCGCTTCCTATGGTCTTTGTTGCTCCCGTTTCGCTCCAATTCTCTCGTGCATTCAAGACCAAGACAACACAAACCAATCGAAGTGAAGACAACTCAATATATTCAATAGTTAATCTATGTATATGATCAAGGAATTATACAATAAAGTGGAAATATATTTATGGGAAAGGGACATGCCACTGTATCATATTAATGGAAAGTAAAGATTACAACCTGAGCCTTGATGTCACAGTCTTCCTTTCGATGGCTCCTGGCTCCGACACACACACTTTCTCAATCCTTGCATGAAGAAGATCAAATCCCCTTGATAGACCTGCTGGAGTCTCCAAGCTGTTGTTCAAGCTTCATTCCTTCACACAATTCTTTCACCAATTCTCCAATGAATATTGCTTAACCTTTTCCATGAGAATTCCCTCAATATATAGGAGAGAATGAATTAGTTACTTGGATAAGAATGATCCCAAAATATCAGGGAATCCAGTACTAGGATAACCATTTGAATGCCAACCCATCCTTCTAGAATATTCCCTTCTAGAAGCATCGAGAATTCATCTTTTTCCTTGCTTTAGGAAGAGTTTGCACCCTAGCAGTTCAACACAGTGCGAGATGTTCACACCCTGGCTTAAGGAAGCCTGTGAGAATGGGTCATTCTCGCAGGCAAATGTATTAGCAGCCTGCGAACCTTCTTCAAAAGTGAGTTTTATGGGAAGAGATGAAAGTAACTTTTCTCAGGAGAAAGTTCTTATGAAGAGCCTGAGTACACCATCATCAATACATCATCATGACGACCAAAATCATGGGTAACAACTTCTTCAATGAAATTCTCACCCACTGCCTCTTCACTTTATGCATCGCTGACGTCTCCAGTGTCAGTTTCTCTCCTTTGTGTTGCCTCCATTGCTTCTAATATTGCACGAAGTTATCGCATATCCCTTTCTACATCTCGATTAGACAAAGGTGGTTCCACTCGTCTCCTTGGTGGCATTATTTTGACTATCTATCACACACACAAAGTACAACTTTGAGTTCTTTTTCTCCTTCACCTGAAATCTACAGGGAAAAATCAACTCTGATACCACTTGGTGCAAACCCCCTTCTCTCCTAAGGGATGTGCGACCTCCCTGTCTAGGATCGATCAATATATTGTGTCTGATTGACTCTCCGAGTATCTGCTAGACCCCAAACCCACTTTCACAGGTCCTTCCTCCAAATGTGCAAGTCATCTGAGACCCATGACTTCTCTCCTGAGCATTGTTGGAATATCAACGCTAAACGGGCGCTAGCTCATTTCTACTAAGCCCTTCCCCTCCTCTGTGACCACCAGAGATGACCATGCACTTAGTGATAGGCACGTCGCGATTTCACGTTTCGGGACTCTAGGAGTGCTACTACCTTTGTTCACCCGATGGCCGAAATCGTGATGACCCAAGATCTATGGTGTAGATATCCCCTTGATAAACGACTGCGATCAAATCGATGTTTCACGTTTCGCGACTTCAGAATTTCTTCACCTTCATTCTCTTGATAGTCGAAATCATGATGATTCCAGGTCAACGATCCAGATCTCCCTTCCAATCTAATGATCACGATGATTTCGGGACTTCATGTTTTGTGAAGTCGAAAGACTTGTCACCTCTAATATTTCGATCCCAAAAATGTCGATATTTCCCCCCTTGACAATCAACGGTCTAGATCTTTCCTGAGCCCAATGACTCAGATCAAGTCATTGTTTCATGTTTCATGAATTCTTGGTGCTCTACCCTTTGACTTCTCCAGAGCGCAAGTCATCGAAATGTTGGTCATTTTCCATGCGTTCCTCCTAATGGAAGGTTCTAATTCTCTTGTGTTCAGATCGAACGATTGAGATCTCTCCTCCATTGGGCTTACCCCTTCCTCAGACTTAGAAGGTTTTATAGGTGTCCAAAGGTTTCAAACCTTTACTCCTTCAACGAGTCTGATTCTTGGATCTCTTTAACACTTATGGAAAGTGTTATTCCTCCTGAGTTGGATCTTGTGAGGACTTCGACCTCCCACACATACCTTTCATCTTAGGGATTCGAAACTTAGATTCTGAAGGATTTCTCGAAGAGAAAATTCCTCTCGCCCTCCTAGCGTATTCCTTCCTTGACTCTTCGACGCTTAGTCGAATCTTGGATTTATGCACTCCTTTCACCAAATCTTTATGCAAGATTTTGGGCTCTTGCAGATGAGTCTGCACGCCTTGCACCAACCTCTTTGCACTCCTTCCAAAGGGAAAGTTTTTTGCTGTCTCTTTGGAGCTTCGGAACCAAAACAGATTCCGTCAACACACTACTTGCGTTCTGCGTGCACACCTTGCACTACTTCAACATAAGAGAAACAATTGAAACTTCTCCTAACATTCATAGTTTCATCTACTCATAATAAAATTCATTCATTCACTCGTGAAAAAAAACACAATACAGAGAATTGAAAAACAATGTTCACATCATGCATTAGATCAATTTTCCTCTATTCTATTCATAAGTGAAAATGAATACAACTAAAATTAAAAACAACCACTGAAACTCCCATTTCCTGCTAATTTGTAGCTAACATCTCCCCTTCAGCCAGCCTCATTTGGGCATACAAAACCTCTATCTCCCAGAGGGCTCTTAGGGTTTCCCCCTTAACTACGTGTCTACTCTAAGACTATCCTGTAGCTATATTGGATCGGTCACATTCCAGAGTCAATGCAAACTCCCATTCCACTCGCGATTATCTAAACATGCCTCAAAGGGTAATTTCGGCTCTGGGTTCAAGCATGCCTCAAAAGATAAATTTTGACGTTGAATTAAGGAAAATTTCAAATATCTGTTGCAACTGTCGGTGTTGGCTCCTATGCAGATTCCTTGACGTTGATGGGTCTTGCTCTGCGTGCTTGCCAATTATGCTCCTGCATCAAGTTGTCTTTAGGACAAGCCTTGTTAAGGTCATGAAATTCCATGCATACACGGATATTTCCTTTCTTCTTATTCACTAGAATTATATTGGATACCCATTCAGTCAAGGGAACCGGGTAGATGAAGCCAACATTAAGTAGTTTCTCCACTTCTTCCTTAATAGCAGGGGCCTTCTGGGGATTGAAAACTCTAAGAGGTTGTTGAATAGGTTTAGAATCAAAACAAGTTCTAATCTCATGCTTGACAATACGAGGGTTGATTCATGGCATCTCTTCATATGACCAAGCAAAGACATCTCAAAATTCCTTGAAGAGTTCGGTGTAGATCAAGATTTCTTCTGGCGAGCAAGCCACACCTATATGTATGTTTTCAATCTTGCCAGGGGTACGAGAGATATTGATTGTGGTGGTAGGAGAAATACTCACCATATTTCCTTCATCATAAATGTCATGCATATCAAGTGGAACTAAGGCATGACCCACTATCTCACTCAAAGTAGATCAAAAGTCATATTTTTTTATTCTTTCAAGCTCTGGGAGAAAATAAAAGCAATGATGCATATCATCCCAAAGTCTGTCAGAAACATTCATGGCTTCGATGATAGCTTCATTTGAGGGAAAAGTCTCATCAAAGCAGTCATGTGAACAAGACAATGAAGTGGCCCACATGGGCCTAAGAATGATATCCTTCTCGTCTGTCGACGAGGTAACAGGATCGGGATCAATGGAAGAGTCAATAACAACTTGATACGCAATCTCTGTTATCGATAGTGGCATGGCCATTACAGCATGTGACTGACCTTCACAAGATGAAGTCGAGGAAGGTAGGGTCCATGGATCATTAAAATAGGAAGTGCAAAAAGGAGTGGACCTCTCTATTGAAATGAACCTACTGGACATGGCATAAACATGGTGAATCGGTGCCATGAAGTCGAAAGTACCCATAAGGGAAGAATAATTCTAACACCGATATTCTCAGTTTTCGGTTGAGAATTTTCGATCATGGGGATCGACAGTCCAACAAATGCATTGGGACTAGCGTACGCAAAGGATAACTTGTCAATCATCATGATCTTCCCATCATGAGGAAAACAAAGAGTCTAGAAGATGGACGATACGACAACATTCATAGCATAAGTCCAATTGCATCCTACTAACAAGTTATAATCAAGAGGTGCATCAACTACCTCAACCTCCACCTCTACCATCTTCCCACCCAACTAGACCGGAAAGGTAGGAAGAATATTGTGAGGGTGGAAGGAATGACTGTCAAAAGAATTCAACATGTTCAACGATTTAGAAAGAGTCGGAGAACTGAGAGATTTCCAACAGATCAAGGACATCACACATGTAGCAGCACCTTCATAAAAAACCATGCATTTGATGGTATACTTTGAGTAGCCCATGTGGATTTGGAATGACACATGGTAAGGCAAGTGAGGCTTCACATATGTGACATCAAACTTGATAACTTTTGAGCCATTGGGTTCTAGAGCTCCTAATGCAGATAGCAAGGAATTCCTCTTCGAAGGACACGTCTGGAGTACCTCCAAATCTAACATTTCACAAGGGGTTTGACCCAGGTCCTCAACAATAGAGTAGTTATGGACGACTATAGCATTTGGATTGTGGGTAGAGCACTTAAGTACTCCTTTCGAAATACGAGGCGGTGGCTCTGGTTTATCAATTTGTAAAGTCATGTCTGGAGGAGGAGGAGGATATTCTAGACTAGGTATAGTCTGTGAAGAACTATAATCATGAGATCGAGTGGCTACATGAACTTTAGCATCGACCATATTGATACACAAACGGTCGTCATCTTGCAACGATGGGTTTTGACTCCCACCAACCGCAGTTTCAGTGTTTTAGGAGCTCGAGGCCATGTGTTGGTTATGTGGGAAAGGATTCGTCAGCACGACGGACGGTAAAGATAATAGCCTCACAACTTCCACAAGTTTGGGGCATAAATGGGTAAGGTGATCTTTTGTACAAATCTTACAGGGGAATTTCACCTTACGCCTTTCTTTCTTTTCCTCTCCAACATTATTATTCGTCTTCTCATTATAACCATTTTCCTTGGGTTTATTATTATTTTCCCCACCCTTACGATTATTATTACGACCTTTCTTCTTATTCCCGCCTGGTTTCTAGTTACCATTTGTTCTGGTTGACGATTGCACGGAATGTATATATGTCAACTGAGTGGGATTGGAAGACACAGACGAATTTGGCCCTCCTGCAGACTGGTTTAGAGACAACTCTTTTAAATGGTTTGTCACCGAGTCTGTGTATTTTACATTGGCGTAGCCTATTATGCCATCGGCATGAGGTCTGAGATTTTGTCTAGGGTCATAGGTTGACCGCAGTGCATCCGAAAAAATGTGGTATAACATCACAGATTGAGCGTATATAAGATATAATTTTTGGGCTTTGAAGATCGCTTCTTCCTCAGTGGTAACCTCGGTTGTAGCAACATCCTTCAAGACAGAAGGCTGCAAAGACTTAAGGAACCATTCTAAAATAAAGGTCGGAGGTATGGAGGTCTTAATCAACCTCTTTTGTCTATGCCACTACTGGATATGATCTGAGATATGATTGGTTGTTTCCTTGCATAAATTTGACAGACGTTCTAGGCCAACATCGTAACAAATCGACAATTGGAAGTGGTTAAGGAAAACCAACACCATCTGACTAAAGGTCCCATATGCTCCCCTAGGTAGATTGATATACCATTTCGCGGCGACCCCAATGAGGGTGCATTGAAATAATATTAACCGAATAGAATCGTCATTAAGGGAAATCGAGGAGCACCATAGGTGAAAGGTAATAACGTGATCACCAGGATCCTCACTATTATTACCTTCGAATTTTGGAATGTCTGAAGGAATCTTGGTGGGGATGGGGGGCCATGTAGGATCATGACTCACAGGGTCGTTCATAAACTTAGACAAGTCTGTAAGATTAAGCACGGCCAGAAAAGGGAGAAAGGGTTGCAACATTTGTTCCCAAGCTCCCTGAAAAGATTTTGTTTGAGGAACTGTAGCCCATCTAGGGTTCTAGTAATTACCATGGCCCTTTCCACGATTATAAGACCCTCCTCCAGGTTGATTCATAAGAGGTTGTTTGGGCATCATTCTAGCAGGAATGTTCTGATGGGGGTTATAAAAATTGCCCCCATCCGGAGTGGATCCGGGTTGGGGGTTTCCCAAAGCATGAAAATGACCTCCTCTGGGTGTGAATCTAGAGGATAGAGGTGGATTCATCATGCCAAACGTATTGGTCAGAATCAAAACTAAGGAGGTAAGGGTATAGGACAGAACTTGAGTAGAATCTTGTCTGCCAGGTTGGTTGCTCCACCCAGAATCAAGAGGATTAGACCGAAGGTTAAAAGAGGGAATGCCTCCCATATTAGGAGTCGTTTGGGGGATCTGAGAACCACCAAATGATAATGGATTATAAGGAGGTGTAGTTCCCCCAAGTCCAATGCTAGCATTAGGGCCAACAACTAGAATGGAGTTTGAAAACTATGTGTTAGCACTCTATAAATTTGTTTGGATGATAAAAAAATGACAGAGGTAATTGTTTCAACCAAATTTAGAGCTAGGTACTAGCCTGATCAGCTCAGAGAGGGTTCTCTCGTGTCACTTGGTGTTTCTTCGGAAATCAATGGCTAGGTTTAGGTTTTTTTTTTTGGGGGGGGGGGTTATAAATTTGTTGGCAAGGGGAGGGACACTTAGGGCTATGAAGTCAAAATTCTGAAAGTGAATGAAAACAATGATTGGACAGTAGAAGTCTCCAAATGATAAAGGCTAAATGAGGCGATGAATATGAGTTATAAATTGTATTTAAGCAGAGTGTAATATGAAGGAGAAAACAAGTAACTACATCAGAGCATTACTTAAATGAATTATGAATTAGTTAGGAAGAAAATTACACAGTTTAAATTGCTTAAGCCGAGAGAATAAAGAGATGAATTCTGAGATTTTAACTATCCAATTTAAACAGAAGAAAATGCAAATGGAATTAAAGAACACAGGAAATACATACAATGAGACAAGACAAAACTCATATAACCACCATTAGAATCTTTTCATATAGACTTCAAAATATTCTGCATATGTATTCAATTCAGCTTCATAAAATTACAATAGAATTCAGAACAACTAAGGAGGTTCCATTGCACTTCTTCTAACCCCGATACATATGTATCTCTTAACATTTATACAAAAAACGAGTCCTTTTGTTTCCAAACCGGTTAAAAATAAATAAACGTTTTGTTTGAAAACCGCTTACAAAATAGGCTTCAAAACACCACGTGTAATTCTCAAACCGTAATAGATGTGTAAAATATGAGAACGGTTTTTTTTATATAACCTCATTATAAATAAAAACCTCTCTATGTTTCTCTAAATTCATCTCCAACTGGTTGGAACACGTGCCACAAAAAAATGTCTCGAATGGGAAATCATGAAAACTGAAAAATAGGGTTCAATTGTTTCTTCGAATCTCTCAATCTGTGACATCTGTGTGAAATATGGGGGACATTTTTGTACATCACCTTGTCTTGAGTAAAAACCTCTCTCAATTTTGTAAATTTTTTCTCCATCTGTCTGGGATATGCATTTGAAAAACATGTCTCAAACAAAAAAAATCCTAAATCCAAAAATATAAGGTCTTAAGATGTCCTCGATTCTCCCAATATGTAACAACTATGAGAAATATGGGAGAGTTTATTATTCTTTGTCCTGTGATGAGTATAAACCTCTTTTGGTTTCTCAAAATGTGCTCTGGTTTACTCAGAATTCATCGCGGAAGACAACTGGTCAAAATTACTAGAAATATGGAAACTGAGACTTGAAAACTGATATGCGTGAAATTGATTGAATTCGTCTACCAATGGTCTAGCCCCCAACTTACTCTTGTTGGCCATTTCAAATAAATTTATGTAGAACTTGTCTTTCAGAAATTTTGGGAGTGTGAGGGAGTGGTTTTAAAGGAACCCTCCTTTTTCCCCAAAATGCACCTGGAGACGCCATGTAGTCTCGAGCTGAAACCGCGTTTTTCTTTTCGACCCGCTTTCAAGAATTATCCTTCGCGTAATTTCTCTACCAAAAAAACTCCCTAGTCATTGATATGTAGCACCCTCTATCTCTGACCCGTCAAGTCCCATCAACATCGTATTGTTTCTAGCTTTATCCTTGTCCCATTATATTTGGCCCTATCTTCCAGTTTATCACGCTTCCACATTAGTTTAGCGGCTCGCTAAGTCTTGGAAATTGGATTTCTCATAGAAATTGTTATAGTGATAACATGGGCTCCAAATGGGGATGTTATCCTCCCTATGAGGTAGCAAAGAATGGTAGACCGAGTGCCTATCCATTGGGTTGTTCATAAAACATGTGCGTACCCTGCTCTGACCTGTCACCATTATCCACCAGAAACCCAAATTTGTACATTGTTCTCACCGCAACCCACATTTCACCAATATACTTTCCAACTCTGAGATCAACCTCCTCATTCTACAACTATATGGTCAAAAGACACTTGGTTGCTTACATCTCTCAGGTTTTGGATCTAACAAATGGATTATTTGCAACTAAATAAACCCCAAAATATTAACAATCTTGATGTCGACTTACTCTTGAAACACAATTCCCTATATCATTATATTCACTGTGTGCCTTAATATATGCAGCATTGATAGTGTGTTGAGTTTCTTCGATGACAATACCAAAGCCAAATGTTTTATCCATCAGTAAAATTTCATTGTTAATTAATCCTTGGATACTTAGTATAGTCCCTACAACCAATCACCTAGATCTTAACCTAGCACCTGCTACTCGTCCACTTCCTAAATTCAAAGAGAATCTTCCTAGGTTTTCGGGAAATAATACTATCACTACAAATGAACACCTGGTGGCATTTTCTAATGCTTGTCACAACATAGAATCCAATGACAATGATACTTGCATGCGCTTATTTTTCAATTCCTTGGAAGGAAAGGTTGCAGCCGATTTCTTTGACCTTCCTCCTAATATTTTGTCTACTTGGGAGGAGTTAGTTTATTGGTTCAAATACATTTATGGGCAACCCAAAATCCTAGCTGATCAGTTACGGGAGTACAATAACATTGCCTATAAGGATGGTGAGACCATCAAGTCCTTTAACTTGTGTTTCACTAAGTTATACAATCATATCCCTAAACTCATTCAACCTCAGAACCAAGCCTCTTTCATGCATTACTATAATGCATTACCTTCCCCTTATCATCATAGTCTTGAGGAAAAATCCATTGATAACCTCGGTTCCGCTCTGCATACTTGTTTAGAGTATGAAGAACAGCTTGAAAGAACAAGTCTTCCTCGGGGAGAATCAGTTAAATAGACAGACATGTTCTCCCTTTTACATCTATTCCAAGACATGAATAATCATATGATAGCATATGAATGAAAAGGAAATGTCTCCCCTCTCACCCCTGGAGCTTCAGCCTCTTCTGCACCCCCCTTTAGAAATCCAATTGAAAATAATTTTCAGCCTAAATCTATCATGCCTCGAAGTTGGTGTAATTTTTGTGAAGAACACCACAAGGAAGCCACATGTGAGGTAAGGAAGAGCGCCAGATATAAGATCTTTGGTAAAAGACCAGAAACTACCATCAATGTCCTAGATTTTGCAGATCCAGAAGATGTCATGATCATCAATACTAGGAACAAATACTACACTCCCAAAGGCAAATATGATCCTCCCCGTAATTATTCTATCCCAATCTCATCATTAACAACTGCTACGGTTCAGGTTCCTAAGGTTCCTGAAAGTCAAGGAATTACCTCCTCTCTCCCCTCTTCCAAATACAATATTTTGAATCAATTGGCCAATACCAAAGCAGATGCCACCCTTCTAGACAGGGTTGTCGTCCATGAAAAACAAATCCATCTAAAACAATTCATGGAAGGAAAATCTTCTATTGTAGCCAACCTCTTTGAAGAGGTAAATGAAGAGGATTCATCTGTAAATAAAGTAGGTGTACATAACTTTAGATAAAATCCCCCTTTCTATATTTCTATAAAGATTATGGATAAGATCGTCCATTGTTGCCTTATTGATGGCGGTTCAGGTCCAAGTGTGATGTCTAAGATTATTATGGAAGGGATAGGATTGTCTTGTACAATTGAAAACGCCAGGAGCATGCTCTCTTATAATAGTCTACAATAAACGACCATAGGTGAGATTAAAGATGTGACCTTAGTTTTGTGTGCACACCCTGAAATAAGGACAACCCTTAGCATTCAGGTAATTGATATGCCAGTAAGAAATTACTCAATCATCTTGGGAAGATATTAGTAAGATTTGACGGGTGGATACCTCTCACTCGATGGGACACACTTATCTGTTCCTCGAAATGGTAAAAACATTATAGTCCTTAGAGAGGGAAGGATTTCACCTTACATAAAAAGTGTCCCACAACCTAATGTGAACTATATTGAAGAGGACCTAGGGGTGGATTCCATCTTTGTTGAGGAGGATAACATTCCCTTGGAACAGATTGATTTAGATGATGGTATGTGGCACATGCACTTTGATGGTTCATGCTCTAGTGAAGGTAACAAATTTGGCATAATATTGTACTCTCCTGTGGGGAAAATTCATAATTTTTCTTACGGGTTGGAGTTTGCTTGCACAAATAATTTCACTGAATTGAAAGATTTATTATTAGGCATTCAAAACGCCTAAAATATTTGTTGTGGTCACCTTTTAGTTTTTGGAGATTTCGATATTGTTGTGAACCTTGTACGTAAGATATACTCTCCTAGAAACAAGTTTATGAAACGATAAACTAAAATTGTTTGGGCACTTATCTCGAACCTGTTATATTTTAACGTCGCTCATGTTAAGAGGGATTTGAACTCAATGGATAATCGGTTAGTTGTTTTTTCAGCCTCTCCTAACTGGAAACTTCTTCCACACAGGCCCGATTGTACTTTTCAATATCTATACCATCCACATATCCCTGAAAATATAGAATCTTGGCAGGTCTTCCCTAGCGATGAGAGCATCTGTGATTTCATTCAAAATGAGCCTTATAAGCCAAAGAAAATTATATCCATAGAAGATAAAAATATTCCTAAGGGCTTGATTCCTCTAGAGAGTTCGTTTTCATCGAGTGATGTAGGAAATAAAAAGAAACATAAAGAAGAGGAGTCTAAAAGGAAGATGGTTGAAACCATCTCCTTGAACATTGGGACACCCGAGTCTCCAAAGAATGTTAAAATAGGTGCCCAATGTTTTGATGAAGAGAAAATGAAGTTTGCAAAGCTAATTGGTGAATTTCAAGATGCTTTTGCTTGGTCTTATGAGGATCTTCATGGTTTTGATCCTGGTATTATACAACATGCCATTCCCATCAAGGAAGGCATGAAACCGGTTAGGAAAAAACAAAGACCTATCAACTTTGCACCGGAAGCAACTATTCGAAAAGGATTAGAAAAAATCTTGAAGGCTGGTATCATCTTTCCAGTCAAGTATTCTGAATGAGTTTCAAATTTGGTTCCTGTCCAAAAATCCACTGAGCATATCATATTTTGCGTTGATTTTCGTCCAGTTAAGCTACCCCTTTTATAGTAAATTTTGAATTTATCTGCCCCTTGACTTATGAATGTATTCATAATTAGGGAAAGGTAAATTCATAACTTCACCTTGACTTATGAATGTATTCCTTCTGGCTTATCTGATGCAAGTACCACTTTTAAAAGACCTACGCAAATAACTCTTGACAATTTGTTCGGTGAAGTTATTCACATCCATATTGATGATCTAATTGTGTATGTTAAAGGGATGTCAATTGTCTCGAAGTTTCAAGAGTTATGGCTGGGTCCTTTCAAGATCGTTTTTTTCCTAGGTACTAATTATTACATCCTAAAGGATTTACAGGATCGATTTTTTTCCTACAACACTAACAGTTCTCACTTAAAACACTATGTGGAACCAACTTGAAAAGTTTTAACGTTGTTTGGATTTTCTATATATTAGTAGTCTAGTTCTACTTTCATTTTTCCACTGTTTTTTTTCATTTCTTCTTTTATAGTAGTTTGATTTATGCTTTCATGTTGCTTTTACATTCTGTTATTTGATTTCTACTCTTTTAAATTTTGCAATCTCATTTATGTCATGATTTTTATTGCTTTTCATCTTTTAGTTGATTTTGGTCAAGAATAAGATGTTGGATCAGTTCTTCCATAGTGACACTCCTGCAAGATATTGTTAGTCAATGAAAATCAAGCTTATACAGTTGTTACGATTTTTCCCATGAAAGCACACTTGAATTTGTTATCTTCTTTCATTGTTGTCTTATAAAGAAATTGGTTATCTCCCGCTTTTTCTTTCCATTTCTTCATCTATTTGAGAATTAAAAGAGAAAGTCCATAATTTTTTCTCCTTGAAGTAAAGAGCAAATTCTAGTTGAATGATTATGCATAAAGGGATAAACCCCCTCATACTTAACATTTTTCATGAGTTATTCCCAAATTCCCAGTCATTTTTCCATTAAATCCCCTCACTTCCCCCTCTTGCATAATCATTTTGGTTGTATCTTATGATCTGTTGTTCTTGGGCTATGAAACCATGTGTTCTGAGTTCTTAATCTGTTGGAAACAAATTTCCCTGTGGAGTCTCCAGTTTTTTGATGATAAAAATCGCAATGAGGTTTTTTCCCGCAAAGTATTGCTAAAGCCTATCATTTAAACTAAGCTAATGATATATAATACTAGTAGGTGGGAACCCCTTGTAGATTGGAGGATCAGATAAGGTTATTATTACACATTTATGTTGTTGTTCGACACTTCTTATAGGGTTCTACATGACTGGTGATGAAATATTAGTTTTATTTGTGACATAATGGCGGATGGATAATGGATTTTATGTGTTGATTTCATTACTCTAAGCTCTAAATTCCATGTTATAAATGGTTTATGTTCATTGGAATTACATTGCTATTGTAGCCATGATTCGTTACATGTTACACCTGCACAAGACACATGTTAATTATAACAAGAGACAAAAGCAATATGGAATGACTCTAAGAAAAGAAACTATGCTATGCTATGTTATACTATGTGAAATTGAAATTTAAAGAAGTTGATGCTAGTCCTAACTAGAAATGTTAGCGGCTATACGATTTTATTGAGTTATATGGAGCGCATGTGATATATGTTATAGTATGGTTTTGGGAAATAGTTAATATGGATCGGGTGGCGCAATTGGCAAGCAATGTATGCAAGTTTCAATGCATGGATTAATGGCATGGATTAATGGTTTGGTTGGTTGTCATGTACTATGTAATTGAATGAGTGAAGGATGGAAGCGATGTAAAGTAAATGCACGTCACTCCATACTTCTCCCACTAGCCATCACCCTAGCTTGTTTATTGTTCATTTGATTTTTGTTGTGGTTAAGCTCCAGGATTTAGGCATGGAAGGAACTACTCGACCAAGCTCGCATTTTTAATGCCATTTGGTTACAGGTATGTTTTTTTCACCCATCCATAAAATCACTATGTTTATGAAATGAACATTGGCTCGCTAATGTATTGGTCTATGTTTTCTTAAGGCTGGAAACTGTGTAAATTCGTGGTGTCTTCTCTCGAATGGTTGTTTGTGTTATTCATTGCAATGTAAAAATTGATGGTTGAAGTCATGATTTCTTTGGTTGTTCTGTGTGGTGGAAGTCGTGATGGCTCTCTGTTGTCTTTATGGGTTTTTATTGGAGGGTTTCATTCTGTCTAGCCTTGTTGGACGTCTCCTCATAGTCATTATAATCGCACCCTTTTGTATTTGGTTGTATGGGGTTGTTGTGTATGATTTGAACCACCTTTTGGTCACTGCATATCATTTTTCCACTTGGTCATGAGCTCATTTTACATTATTGGTATCAACACAATTGGTTATGGGTAGTTATTATGCCAAGAAGCTTACTTTAGGGTTGGTTGGTATTACTTGGGATCTGCATTCCTATCAGCATTGTTCGACTTTTGGGGAAAACCATGAGGGTTATGCCTCTACGTGTTCTTGGTGTTGGTTACTAGACAAAGAGAAATATCTTCTCCTCTGCATCATGGTCTACGCTACCTGGTGTCGAACTACTACCATGTCTCACAAGATAAGGGTTGTAAAGATTATGATTCTACCATGCTTGTCTTGAAGGCTCTCACCTACTGTTGATATGGTTGACCTCCGGTCTCCCTGTGTCTGGTTCCACCGAACGAACCCTTGGTTATTTTGTTCATTAGTTATAGAGCCTGATTTTGGTAAACTAAACGATTCGTGCCCTGTTGGGTAATATTGACATACGTTTGTTTGAGTAATATTGACATCGACTTTGATTGTTGGCTTGTCTCTGCTTAATTGGTTCATTCAAGAGTTGTAATTGGAAATGATAATGAGCATACAGTCACTGCATCCTTTTGTTGTAACAGTTGGATTGATAACTCAACATTGTTATGAATGTTTTGATTCAGAGCAATTGGATATGCACAATCATAGATATCCTTTTTTGCGTTATGCATTGGTCTGTGTGTTTCCTACAATGTGGTACAAATTGAAGTGATGGTTGTTGTTACTGTGTCTTTAAATTGCCCAATCGAGATTATTGCAATTTGAAGTATTGATAATCATGGCCTAGCTCTCTATTGTGTATAGTTTATAGACATCGTGCATCATTTATTTTTATTGCACCATCAGAGATGAGCACAGGCTTTTGGTATTATTGTTCCATTGCGAATTTAATTGTTTAAATTGCCAAGGAATTAAATCGCGCAAGTTTAAAAGAGTTCATCCAACTCAGGAAAGACCTGTGTCTATATTGAAAATTAATTTATGGGAAGTGTTTAATGTTTTTTATGCTGAGCAGAGTTTAAGAAGTATGATTGTGTGTTCATTGGATTTTTTTTTAAATAAAAGGGAAGGAATTGAAAAGAAACATAATTCTTTAAAAAAATGGGTGAAGTCATGACGATTCTGAGTATAATTATTCTGTGTTAATTGAAATATTTTAAAGAAATTGAATGTGGAAAGTGCATAAGTTTTAACACAGAGTCATTGTTTAAATTGGTGTTGGATTGTTTTCATTAAATCCATAACTTTTTTATGGATTACTTAATTGGTTTTTCGAACAATATTCGCTCTTTTTCCCTACCATTTTTTCACTTTTCACTCATTACAACTCCCATCGCCTTCCCATATTCACTATCCACTCTATGGTCCTAAAATTTAATTATAGTTAATAGAATTTATGTATTATGATAGTTAAGGGATTGCAAGGATGAATTACAATGATATATTCTTTTGGTTTACGATACAGTTGATTATTTTATGTCTATGAGCAGTAATAATGATCTTTTCCCCCTCATTTTAACATTTTTCACTCACTACAACCCCTCGCATATCCTAGAACTCTTGTTCACCCCATGCTCATTGACAACTACTAAACAATTTGTATGGATTGGATTGCATGAGTCTGATATGTTGTTGAGCCAAATTTTATTTCATATTTAAAAGAGTTGTCATGTATGGTTGTTAAAGAAACTATGTGTTGATCAATTATGCATACAGGAATGAGATTTTCCAATAGAGGTAGCCATGGAAGGGGTAACCGAGGAAGAGGTAATTGGAACAAGGGCCCTAGAAGGCCAACATTATCTATACACTTTGATGCAGTCTTGCAAAAATTAGGCCAGTTATTTCAAGCTGGGTTTTTTAAATGGATTGGGAAAGGAGTGATCCAAACTAGGCTTGAAAGGCCTCCCTTCCAAGCCCCGCAGGTCCCTGGTATCCCAGTGCCTCCTCATGTCTCACTGCAACCTAAAGTTCCCGAAAATGACTGATGACAAGAGATTGTCCACCCGACATGTTGGATATAGTGTCAATAATATATTGTCATTAATGTCAATAGTCGATATCATTGATGTAATGATAAGTTGGTATGACGAACTGTCGTTGATATCAATAGTACTCTGTCAGCATATAATGGTATTTGAAAAACAGTTGGACAATATGAAGAAATATGATGTTGCACGATATGCAGAGATTAAAGCTTAGGAGAGTTAGTGAATGAAGATCAAATATCAGAAGAGATGGAGAAGTTACAATATAATGATATGCAGAGATAAAATCTTAGAAGGGTGAGAGAATGATGGGTGCAACTAGATCAGATCAAATCAAGACCATTGATATGCATGCAGAGATTGGATCGATATGGAATATCCAAAATCCACATCGATTGTCGATGGTCACTTACCAAACAGATCTACGGTTGGTGACAAAATGAAGAAAGGGTAAAGGGTTTTGACATGAAAGTTTTGTGTTTTATATTAAAGGGCACGCTAATCTCAGCAACCGATAATCGAGCGCTCAGATCTACGGTCGATAATGCATATCAGACCCCCCGACCTTTCTACCTTTAACGATGGGAGGGGTCCGAGTTGGTGGTATTCTTGTGTGGGGGCCTCATAACGTGTCACATGATTGTTAATTCGGACCCCTCACTCATTATTGCTTACCACCTACACCCCCCCCCCTCCGAGTAAACCAACAAACCACTATTCCATACCACCTCCATGCTCAGATGTCACACTCCACTACCCTACCTACACGTCACACTCCACTACCCTGCCTCTGTCGCCACACTCCACTACCCTACCTACACATCACACTCCACTACCCAGCCTACATGTCACATTTACACAAAGCATGAGGTTTCTAAGTAAATGGTGCCATCCATCTAAATTGTTGATTAAGTCCTAGCCGTCAGATTAAGCAGAGTAAGGATCAAATATGACCATTGATCTGGTTCCGTGAAATAGAAGTGAATCATCTGACCCAATGTCCAGACTGTCGTCCATCTCATCAGGAGATTAAATCATGACCGTTGAATTGATAAGCACTCAAGAACTCATTTGGCCCAACACCTAGTCACTGCCATTGGTCATATGGAATAAGAGATATAAAGGCAAAATATAAAGCGTCATTAAATATTATAAGCTCATGGATTTTGCATTATCGGTCACATGTAATGGTTTGACGGAAGTGCCTTTGATGATCTTGGTTTCTAAAATAATTGCAGAGATTCAGGTTCAAGTTTAAGTCAATAAGTTAAATCTGATAGGAATTGTGTTAATGGCTGCATGAGTCAAATTCAATAAAGAGAAAACCCTATTGAATTACATTTTGAAAATAAGGGTGGTTGTGTGGTGAAAGGGCAGGTTGGTGCCTGCAGAGGGATTTGGTGCTTCCTTGTCAGTTGTAGCTGACTAAATAGGGGGTTGTAGCCTCCTACCAGTTGGTGTTGGTGAACAGAGGGAGTTGGTGCTTCCTTGTCAGTTGTAGTTGACTAAATAGGGGGTTGTAGCCTCCTACTAGTTGGTGTTGGTGAACAAGGGGATTTGGTGCTTCCTTGTTAGTTGAATCTGAATAAATAGGGGGTTGTATCCTCCTTCCAGTTGTAGCTAGTAAATTGGGTGTGGAAGCATCCCTTCAGTTGTAGCTAAAGAAACTTGGGGAAATTATATACATCAAGTTGTAGCTTGAAAACATTTTTGTAAAAGAACAATTTATTAATGAGAAAAGAGTTGGTGGTTTTCCCTATTGGGTTCAACGATAAAATATTGTGTTCATTAGTATTTTTTTTCATCATATATTTCTTAATTGAATAATTAATGTGTGTGCTTAAATATTGGTGAAATTAATAAGAAAAAGTAGGCAATATTGATTCACCCCCCCCCCCTCTCAGTATTGTTGGATATTCCATCAATTGGTATCAGAGCGAGGTTCCTTTAAGAACAATGTAACAAACTGAAAGGAAGATCAAGTTAAGCACACATGGATGGATAAAAGGTTTACACTGAGAGTGGAACTCCAATACCTGGAAGAGAAGAATACATATTTTGGAGTACAAGAATGGAAATTCATCTGAAGGCATTGGGACATGATGTATGGAATTTAGTGATCATTGATTACTTCCCACCAAGCAGAGTAAGGACTCCAGCTCAAAAGAAAGCCAAGAAAAGTAACTCAGTAGAAATAAATACAATCCTTGATGGAATACCTGATGATGTCAAAGAGAATATAGGTGCATATAATTATGAAAAGGAACTTTGGGACAAGATGAAAGACCTCTACTCAGAAGAAAAATCTAATGAAGCATTTCAATCAGAACAAATTTCAGTCTACAACAATTCTAGTGATAAATATTCTTTTGAAGAATACTCAGACATTGAAGCAAAATTCAATATTGAAGTTGAGCTTGAGTGTTCTCTCGATAATATGAGAAAATATAAGAAAAGGTGTAAACTGTTGAGATTTGGATACCTTGGAAAGTGGTCCCCATGTGCTTATGAGTCTCTAAGCACAAAGGGGGAGACTTTTACCCTCATACTTTACTTTATGATTCTAATTTCACTTTGACTTAGGAGTTTTAAGTCAAAAGTGAAA
>SNQJ01S0156811.1:0-22240 GCA_010110895.2 Picea sitchensis
TTATCTCTAGGTTGCTAAGTGTTTGACATAAATTTCATTTGCTGATTTTTGTCATTAAAAATCTACACTAACTAGAGAAAACAAATCAAACAACTAATAAAATATGGTGAATTAATCTCACATGTACAATCTCTAAGCAATGAGAGAGCTCAAGTGTAGTGGGATGCCTCATCTAAATGAGTGATTGACAAGTCAACAAGTTCCAACAAAAAATAAAATATAACCTCAAGAGTGCATCCTCCAAGCAAGGGGATAGATCAATCTAAAAATAGGCAAAAACAGATAGGGTTTTAACCACCCTAGCCTCCACATGTGTGAAGAATCAATAAAATAAGATGGGCATCCTCTCAAAATCATCCAAGGCTAAGTCACTCCATCTGAAATAACCTCCAAATGTAAGTTCATAACCAACTCCCTCCAAATGTAAGTTCATAACCAACTCCCTCCAAAATGTAAGTGCAACAAACTCCTCCAAGCACTCTCCAAGACATAACCAACTCCCAAAAGTGTGCAATGGGTATATCTCAAGTGTATGGAGTCACAACTAACTCACATAACCACCAAAGAATAGGGAACAACCCCAACAACTAATAATAGAACCAATGATAAATAGATGGGGTGCCTCAACATGTGGGTCAAGGGGAGGTTGCTCCAGTAGAAACCACCAACCACATCTCAAACAACCCAACATAAGTGTGAATGCATTCGAATGAGCTTGGGTTCTCCCTCTATAAGCCTCCAAGTGATCAAACATGGATCAACCAACCACCAAAAGATAAAAACGACCATGAACATATGTGCACAAGGGTAGTGCTCCACCTAAACCAAAGTATAAACCATAATAAAATGAAATGATCATCATACACATTACTAAGTGTTGGGGCACTCCAACTAGGGGGATATAACTATATGAAAATACATCAAATATATTCAAAGTCACCTGTAGAACAACATAAGAGGAGTCAATAAGCTAAGCACTCTCTAATAAAGTGATGTAACCATAAAAAAGTGTCATCACCATATGAGATAGAACTCTATATACTAGGAGAAAACACCCCGTAAAAAATATGTAAAACATCATGATATGCATCATGTCAAACCACACTAACCATCCTGGAACCATCCAAAGAAGGGTATCTCATACCAAACATACCATCATATCACTGAAAACACATCAAGGTATCATGGTGCTTTACAAGTAATATATCATTAGTCAATCAATGATGTTCCTGCAACGCTCTGAGGCATAAGTAAGTCACTCTACACCTAACCTTAATGGTAGTTAGTCAGTAAAACTATCATTAGTCAATCAATGATGTTCCTGCAATGCTCTGAGGCATAAGTAAGTCACTCTACACCATCCACTTTCCTCTAGACATCACACACCTAACCTTAATGGTACTTAGTCAATAGAACCATAAGGGTAATGCCAAGGAAAGTGTGCGCATCCATAAAATACCCATTATATCTAATCAATCAATGTCATCAAAAGTGTATCTTGCACGACTATGTCATGATAAAAATCACCAATGTGGCCTCATATAATATGAGGGATAACAATGTCTTTTCTTAATACAAAGTTGGTTTATATTTTTTCCATTAAAAAATTATTTAAAAAAATCCTTTGTGAAATTATCTATTGAAATAGTTGAACATTGACTAAAAATAGAATTAACATTGATTTTCTTGGTTTTTTCTCTTCCCCACCGGCACATAATCCTCTCTCATTATTTGGAGGGAAAAAGTTTGTTTCTCTTTGTGTTTCAATATTTTCGATTGAGGATTTCAGGTCTCTTATTTCTATTTCATTCTCAACCTGTTCATTTGTTTCAATCTAACGTCTCAAACGAGTGTGTCTTAGCATAAGAGGCTCTAATTCTTAGCTTGGCATTGCATAGGTTTAGTTTCATTATGGATTACAAAGAATTACAAGAGATTCAGAGAGCATTGAGGAGACACGAGGAAGCTATCCAGGGAAACAAAAGTACAATTGTTGCATCTATAGGAAGAATTAAGAAATAGGATAATCTGATAATCTTTCAAATTGCTTCAATGATGAGAATGGGAACCGTGGTCCAATTTAAATGACAAATCTCTGTTCTGGGAGCAAATTGTACCATGCTCTACACTATGGTTATAATTTTAACAAAAAAAAGGGATAAGTTGGGGGCATCTAATCAAGTGTAATCCATTAACTCTCGGTGTGGGACTCCAAAGGAAGATGAAATTCTCCATCTACTTATGGCAAAAGCAGTGATTGTTAAAGTTGATATAGACATGAACATTAAAAATACTTTCTTTTCTTATTTCTAGATTCAACCACAAGAAGTCGATGAGGCGACGAACTGACACGCTTTTTGTTAGTTTTGTATTTTTTAGGCCAATATTGTAGAATCTATACCTGCAAGATCTTTCACGTTAGATTTTAACTCATTGCCCATTATTCTGAATCATGGTAAAGCGGCAAGTTTGAAGGTGTTTTTGTGGAGGAATCTTACCACTTTACACCAACGAAAGTTTGCAAGGATGCCCGCGTGGAAAGGATTTGCCGTGATGCCCACGATCTTAATTCAGTTGAAATTTGAACTTTTCACCATAGCTAGTTTGGGGAAAGCGCCGCAAAACTTGACCAAGACTAAAGTTTTTAGAGGGCACCGCAAAACAATCTTTTTTTATTTGTTCAAGATGAAGTTGATCTTAAAAAGAGATGCCAATTGAAACTTTTGATCAATTCAAAAAAAAAAAAAAGTGCAAAAAACTTTGAAATTGATCAATAGAGTCAGAATGTCAACTTAAGCAAATACATAGAAAGTTCAAAAACAAATCAAAAGCAATTATTTAAAAAGATAAAGTCACTACAAGATTAGACAAAAGCAATTATTCGAAAAGATAAAGTCACCACGAGATTAGACAAAAGCATTTAAGTTAATTTTGGAAGCTTGTGCATGGTGTTGAAAGAGTGAAAGTGAAAAATGAGTGGGGTACCCCAAGTTTGAAAGAAAAATTGGGATGTTTTGAGGATTCAATATGGTCATATGCTCTACATGTTTTTATTCGTTTTTTTTTTTTTACGCAAATCCAAAGTTTGATCAAATACATATCAATCTGTTTTATTGCTAAGTGAATTTAAAGTGGGGAAAACATGACAAAAATGATAAAATTCTATAGAAAACAAAAGAAAGAAAGAGAAGCAATCAAATAATACAAAACAAGTAAAGAAAAAGAAGTAAATAACTAAATAGTTTATTTTTTTGGTCAAAAATCTCTTGCGTGGATGTAACATGCCTAGGGTTCTGATGAATCCTTGCGTGAGTTACAATCTTCTAAGTTCACTCTCCTAGAGGCACCAAATTGTGAAACCCATGGCTCTTATACCATTTTGTAGCATCCTTCCTTCCCAGGAGGGTGCAACTTTTCTTCACATAACTCTTTTCCACAAGAATCGAAGTAAACAACTCAATTTCAATCTAATCTATTCTAGAACAATAAATGTAACAATCTAACCAACAATATCGTGCCACTAATAAAGATTACAACCGTGACTATAGTAAAATAATTCATCAACATTGACTATAGTAATATAAAAACACATTAAGCACCTATAGTCCTTCACATCGAAGAAGACCAACCATTGGTCCAAACTAGTACTCCATAATCAAACTTGTCAAGCAAGGGAGAAATCGCACCCAAGGGTCAATTTTCCACCCATCAATTTAGTTAGCTAAAGTAGGTGTTGTGCCCCCAAGTAGTACTCAAGCTCGGTGAGGTGAGGGAAAGAAACATAGAGCACTCAACAAATGGTTCACTCAAGTCACTATATAAACCAAAGATTAGGCATTGAATTGATCAACCACAATTGGTGAAAAAACTCTTGCACTTACATGATCACCACTTCCCACCCTTCATGAATACCACTGGTTAGGAAAGTATACACGGTAGTGATGAATCTCTGCAAGGATCTTACTACCACTCTCAACCCCCAATGAATACCCTTAGTTAAGTAAGTATCATACATTGTAGTGGCATCTCAAGAACCCAGAAAGACTAAAAATTGCCCAGCTCAATGAGCATTAGTACCTCCGGTTAGGCAAGTACACTCCTAGCCTATTTAATCCACATAGACCATGCTAGAGCACTTGCCAATTTTCTCCCCCATTAACACAACCTATAATAAGATATCTTAAACAAAATAACCTTAACATCCCCTTTAGCTAGTCCCCTTGCATAAAAATCCATTCTTTTATCTTTCAAGAGTATAATGGTTTCCTCCCAAGAATTTCTCCCATCCTTCACATTCCCCTACAAGGTTACACAGGGGTGAAATTAGGCTTAGGGGTAAAAATACAAGTGTCATAAAGTGGGTAAATTGTAATTTATAGTTTTCCTCAATTAGGATTTTTATCCTAGATAACTTTGGAAAGCATTTTTCAAGTCTTTTCCCTTACTAGGGATTCATAGACACTAAGATCATGTGGTCACACTCACTGAACATGAGCCCTTTTCCTTGGGATGTGATTTCCATTCCTTTCATAAATGTCTTAACCTGTGAGAGGTTAGCTTTTCCAATAATACCAATACACGTGCAACATGAATCATTATAATCATCATGGTTTAGAAATGTTTCATAATAGAAAAGTACATTATCATGGATATATTCACGTGTTATGATCAAGTAACATGAGCCCTCAATATTATGATTAAGGAATTTCTCATCAAGAGAAAACTCATAATGATCACTAACTAAAAACATGTGTATGAAGGTTCAATGCAATTCAACGTCAATAGAAGAATTAACAAGGGGATGACGAGTTGAAAACATCATGTCCTAGTAGCCATCACAAGGTGCACAATAACTAGCCATCACAAGGTGTACAATAACTAATAAATAGTCAGAACTAGGATCAATGCAACTGTCATATACTAGGGGTGTAACAATGGTGCATCAGTAGAGGGTGCAATGAGTCAGAGAGATGGGGCAACAATAGATGGAGAGTGAAGGTGCACAACATTTTTCTACTAGCTAGTGGGGATGCATGAGTGTCTCGAACATGATTGCGTTGACCTTTAGTAAAATTGCAAAATTAATTGTTGTTCAACATTAGTAATTTCCATATTAAGAAATGTTGTTTCTAAATTTAGTTGGACTTTGTCATGATTAGTAATTTTTGTAAATAGATAGGGGTGACATCGATCCCAAGAGCATGGTGAGGGCTCATTGCATGAGGCTACCTACTCAATTTGTGGCACAATTATGTAGGTGTCCTTGTGCATGCAATGCATGGAGGCTAGGTGCTCCTACTTAAGTGTCTAAGATAGGTTGAGTCACATTGTAAAATGTAGGCCTTATTCAATATATATGAAGATAGGGTCCCCTTTGTTTTGTTATCCAATTTGACTAGTGAGTGTGTTCCTTTTCTAAGTCAATAAAGAAAAAAAACAGAGATTACTTTCTGAGCATTGAAATATCTTTTCTCTTGATGTTGGTACTTTTTAGTTAGCATATGTCTTTTCAAATCTAACACTAAAAGCGATTTTAAGAGTTTCTTGAGTTTTTCAATCTTTCAAGCTTAATAGTTAAAGGTATTGTTATAGCGCAAGTTGTAAGTTGGGCAAAGCTCGACCCAACCAAAAAGCAAGAGCTACAACTTGGGAATCCTACACCCAATGTCACCTCGACGTAGGTCCCACACTTCAAGAGTGACTAGGTCACTCTAGAGAGGCGATCCCGGTGACCCTAGGGGGAATGAGATGGAGATGGATAGAGATGGAAATGGAGCCCCTAGAGTTCAAGTCTAAAGGGAATGAAAAGTGGGAAGATATGCCTTGTCATTCAAGTGATTTTTGCCCCACGGGTATAGTACTTCTTCGGATGATTGTACCTACCCGAGACACAAGAAAATCCAACTTGCAATGATATATGTTAGTATGGATCAACAAGTTAAGCTTGTTGTCCCTAATTTTCATCAATATATGACAGTTTATATCAGCAAATAAAGTATCTAAATCAGCATACAAATATCTAAACTAGTTAAGTAAACCAACATCAAGATTAGCAGTGAATATAGGCTGAGAAATGGCACTTTGAAACAGAATAAATCAAGTTCTTATAACATGTAAATTTCTGCAGAAAATTGCGGCCTTATAGATGTATATTTCAGTCACTTATATAAGCAAATCACACCATCAAAATATGCCAACAATTAGCCACAAAGATGCGCCCTATTTAGTGGAGTTAGTTGGCAAAATTTAGGAGCTAGTCTAGTGTAAGTTTAGGAGTTATGGTTAGTAGTTCATCTAGGTTAGATCAGTCGTAATGGATGTAGGTTAGGGTTTGTAACATCAAGTAAAGTAGAGGGAGAGAGTGGACGCCCTAGTAGGGGAAGACTCCTCTCAATGAGGCAAACCAACTCCAAGCAAGAGAACTTTCAAAAGATAAAATTTCATGTTTCCCAAGGCAATGATTTTATATCTCCAATGCAAAAAATATATGACTAGTGCCTTTACTATTGGGTTAATGGAGTCAAATAAAATAAAGAGCTATACTAGTGCCTTTACTATTGGGTTAAATGAGTCAAATAAAAATAAAGAGCTATATAGTTACCTCCTTGGGGTGTAAGCACTTTAATTCTAAGGTAAGTTTCTAGCTAAGGTTTAAGCTAAGAGTGTGTATGCCTTTATACCTTCTTAACAAACCCTTGTTTAACCAAATAACACCTCAAGCTTCCACCGTAAAAATAACTATATAATCGCTAAGAACTATGGCGTACTCAAAGTTGTGAATGTTTTATTTGATGGACGTTTGTATAAAGGGTCGATGAATTTAAATAATGTTATGAATATATGCTGCGTGAATCGCTGGGAGGGGATGTGTTGAAAAGAGACCATGATGCTGATGAAAGAAGGTGGAAGGCACTTGGAATGGTGTATGCTTAACTTCCACCAAACCAATACCATATTTGGTCTTCAATCGGGCCCAAAGATCAAGAGTGGCTCAATCGTCTAAATGAATTACTCGCCAGTTGGTAGGTGAAGAGGCTCCCATGAGTTAATGAGGGATGGGGGTGAACCGTCCAACTGTGGAGGCCTTAGACCTGAACACTGCGGGGAAATTCGTGCCACACACAACCTCACCCCAGTGTTGAAAAGGGCGAAGAGGTGTGAGAAGTACCATGATGAAAGACTCAAGAGGGGAGAAATCGGATGGACTCTGGAAAATATACAAAGTGATTGATAAGAAGAGAAGAAGGAGAGTAACCTCGTTTGACTTTTGGATTAACATAGACTTAGTCTCACAACATCACGGCCCAAGCTCTAGGTGGCTAGTGGTAAATCCATTCAAATTCACTGAGCCTTACCGCATTAAAGTGAAACGGTAACTTTCTCCTCGCCAGCATTTGCATCAAACCTAGTGTTTTTCCGATAAGTGTCATATCTCGTATCTTGAAATTAACATTTTGACATGTATGCTCATGGCTTGTGAAATTATGAATGATTTCAATATAAGATTGTCCTCAGATGGTGTTTGATAAAGGTACAGAAGGTTTATATTGGAAAGACCAATTGGTTTATGTTTATTAGATCTCAAATATATATATATATATATATATATATATAGTATATATATATATATATATATATATATATATATATATATATATATATATATATATATGCTGTTTTGAACGGATTCGGGGCTTTCAAGTCTGTTCTCGTGAAATTTATTCCCTTATTTGTCCCAAGTAATTCCCTGGATAGATATCCCCATTGTGGATATTCCTTGGAAAGTTTTTATCCAAGGATCTACTAGAGGATTTTATGGCGTAAGCCTAAAAAACCCTGCACGAGAGAATGTCCTTTGTGACTTCCGACATTTTCGCATTTCCAGGTAAATTTTAAGGTGAGTTCGCTTGTAAATTTCCTTCAAGCCCTCAAACCCCAACCCGCTAAATCCTAAATGACACCGGTGGATAAGACGTTTCAAAGACCCGAGATACCTAAGTGTGAGTTTTCTTGCACTCGAGAGTCCCGAAACCTCAATTTGCTAAATCCCAAAAACGATAGTGTGTGCAGATAAGTTATGATGATTTCTGCATTTCTATTCTAATACCCAAGGAAAATTCCCTTGTACTCACAAGTCCCAAAGTCCTAACACGCGAATCCCAAAATGATAGTGTGTAGCTAAATACCAATATTTCGGTATTTCGGCACCCAAAATACCTAAGGGTGAGTTCCCTTTGGTACCTCGTCCCCGGTCTTATTACGCGAACTCAAATTATAGCGCAGCCAACCGATATTTCGTATTTCGGATATCCGGGGACACCGGCATGGTAATTCCCCAGGTTCATTAAGTTCCGGGAAGTCCCATACGTAAATCACCTAAATGATAGCGTACAAACCTGGCATTTATTTCTAAGATTCTGAATACCTAAGGGAAAATTCCTCTACTCACAAGTTCCAAAGTCCTCACATGTGAAACTCAAACACAGCTAACTCGAGCATTTCATATTTCTCGGCATCCGGAACACCATAAGGGAGAATTCCCTGTACTATTAAGTCCTGTCTCATTACGCAAAACTCAAATGATAGCGCAGAAGCAATCTCTATATTTTGTATTTCTAAGATCCTTAATACCCATGGGTGATTCCCCTTTGTACTCACAAGTCCGGTCCCCGCGACACGCAGCTGTGTCGGTGGTCATAGAATAAAGGATAAGGGTCAACCATAATGGACCTACCCCACCCAATGTCACCACAATGGGGAGTGGTCCTTTCTATTTAGGGTGTATATGTAAGGGACATCCCCGAAATTCAGTTGTTACGCCCCAGCGATTATGCCACTTCAGACACCACCGGAAGATACTGGCAAATAATAACCACATAAAGCACTCACAAGGACAAAAACAACAATGAAAATAATATACATGCACAATGGTTAATACTTTATAAACCAATGACTACCGCACCAATAAAATGAGCATATACAATAATATGGATGAAGTCAATGTTTGCAATAATAACAATGGTAATATAATGTTACTTGTCAATAAAATTCACTGAATAATATAGCATCTAATGAAATGATCAATCCTTGAATTAAATCATGCAATGTACCAAATGTCATTAGTTGCTAATATACAATAGACTGCTAAGGCCAATATCCTAGGGATGACATCAACTCTGAAGAAAATGACTGGCTCAATAGGCAATGTAATAGACAAAGAAGGTCAACATTCGGTATATTTAGCCAATGAAAATCATCAATCAATCAATATATATCACATTTGGCCAAGCCAACTGTATTATCAATAAAAAATGGCTTAATAAATGCTTGATCGTACAACATTAATTGTTGAGTTAGGAGGGCTTGTCGCCGTGTATGATGTCAGCCCTAGTTGCCATGACGCTAGGGTTAGTTAGGTTTCAAAATTGAAAGTTTGAAAGATGAATTTGCACAACAAGCTCAACGTTGGAAAGAATACCAACGCCTTAGGGTAAATGGAGTCAAAAGTAAGTGTGTAACTGAGGGAGGATTAAATTTAAAGACTAGAAGGTTAGGTTCTATGGTGTCAGAATGGCAGGGCCCCAGAATTAAAACTCCTAAGGGAAGGAGGCTCATTTCGGTGTTGCTTAAGCAAGGCCTCTATGTTCTTCCTCTTTCTCTAAATACCTTGGAAACGACTAGTTTTGCAAGCAATAAGTCTATAAGTGTTGCGGGAGCAGGGCTCTTCAAACCCCAAAGGTTAAAACCCTAGGTGAATTAACTAGGCCTAGGACGTATCCTCTATTCAACCTATACTTTAATGCTAACTCGCAAGTGAGATAAGTGTAGCAATCCACTAGGCTATATCTTTCCTTTATCATCATAAAATTGTTTCTCAAGCATGTGGACATATAGCAATGACCTACTTAGTGGTGTTTGCCACCTAGGGTTTCAAGATTTGAAAATATAACAACATAAATATGTAAGAAACAAACCTAAGCAACCATTCATTTAAGAAGTTTTGCTTGAAAAATTCACTTACAAATCATGTAAAGAAACGCCTTTAATCAAACCCTAGTTGTAAACCTTCCATGTGAGAAACAATTCATAAATGCCAAGAAGAATCCTCCAATAAGAGTTGCTTCACCTCCAAGACCAAAGATACCAAGCAAAAGACTAAAGTTAATCTCTCACAAGAGAGTGAGTTATGTTATATCCAAAATGAGTAAAAACGTCCTCTATTTATACCAATCCATGACCTTTCAATTAAAATTCTAGGTCATTAAAACAACCAACAAGGTCGAATTTTCGCCAAAAATTTCATAATTATTTTAAACATTAATTGCTAGAAAAATGAAATAATATGAGCAAAGGTGGGACGTCAAGCCTTTCCGAGGGAGACGTTGGCCCTTTTAAAAGTGTAACACAACATCTAGACACCAAACGCTATTCCTTCTAGGCTCTCCAAGATGCCACATGCCAAACACCGACACCGCCACACGCTTCCGCATTAACGCCCAACTCTCCTGTGTGATGTTCCACTACCAAAGGTAAACGTTCTATCTCTAGCATTCCCTAGGCCTGCTCGCTAAAGTGTCCCCAAGTGGAACGCCCTCTTTCTGCAATGGCTCATCATATAACGCTAAGTCCCGCTCTGATCATCCCAGCTGAATCCATCATATGGGTTCTTCAAATTTCCATGGAGGTTCGAAGCTAATCATATCATCCCCATGTGTACCGGGTCCACTGCACTCCGCCCATTGGGAATGGTCCTCAAGACACAAAAAACTTCCATGGGCTCATCACCCTCGGACTGAAGGAAAGCCTAAATCATGTTTCACCACAATCTCATCACATGCATAAAATCCCTAGCATAACATCTAATAGCTCCAAGACATTAATAATGACCTACTATACAAAGTCAAGAAATAGACAGAATAAATATGTTGGGGCCAGATCCATATAAGAGTACAAGTTTCCAACAAGAATGACCATGAAGATATGCATATATGTGGATGTCCAACACAAGAAGACCGTGGGTAGGTATAATCATAAGTGCCTCTTTTGTGGAGGGTGAGTTGTACCTATCATGGATGAATTTTTCCAAGCCCCTTTTATTGCCTTTAATTTTTTATTTATTGATTTTCTTTTCTTTTTACTCTGTCCGACTGTAGTGACGACCGCTTTCATGCGGGTGACAAGAGCTCCATGTTGTTACCCAATGGTATTTTCGCGTAAAATGATATACTGGCTCGTGATGAGATCCCCTTTCCTTGGCCATGCAACCAAAGGTCATTGTCCTGGCATGGTGACTAGATAATGGCAGTGTCATACTACTATATACCTATGAACATAATCGCCTGGCCATGATGAGACTCCACCGTTATTAGGTCTTGCTTTATTATTCTTAGGGTCCCTTTTGTTTCTTATCGAGGCCTTTTATTGCCTTCTTAGATCCTTGGGCTAAGCATCTCGAAGCTTTACTCCTATGGATTTTATCTTTACCAGCTTCTTTTACCTGCGCCTTTAGCCCTTCTTCCCACAAGACAAAAAACTCTCAAGGTCATCCTAATGGCCTGACCAGGAAATGGGATGGATGTATGGGATAAAAGATGTAAAGTGATAGAATGGTGGAGCGGACGATGGCTCTGGCGAACTGCTAACCAAAACCCATAAACACAAGCTTTCTAGGGCAACTGCTAATCCCCCAACAATGGTCAAGTGGACTAGTGTAAGCTCCAAGCGCGAGTGAGAAATGTAAGGAACCCGATGCATATATAAGAAAGCTTTTATAATGATCAAACATGACACATACCATGATACCTTGGACCACTACCTCATGGAGCAAGAGTCTTCCGACAGGTCCAAGCCAAGGGTGATGGAAGTTAAGGCGCTAATAGGACAAGTCCGTGAAGAAGAAGAAGGATGGGCCCTCCTGTACATACTCAAGTCAACTCGCTCTCGTTACTCCATATCTGCAACCTAAGGGTCTGAAGACATAATCTCCTTTGTTATCCCTAGAAAACGGGATAACATCCTGGCTCCAACTCTGGACATGTGCTCATCAGAAATGCATGAGAATCTCAACATCTCTCGCATAAACCTGCACCTCCTCACACTTGAAAAGAAACATTAGTAACAAAAGGTGGGGTATTACACCCACAAAATGTAATTATATGTATATAAAAAAACAATTAACAATGCAAAGAAAACTACTTACCTACACTTACCTTTAGTTGGATGTTTGGTGTAGTCAAATAAACTAAATAATCCAACAATGTCCCACAATACCTACCTTTGTGCTTCATCATAAAACCGTAACATTGATAAGTCAAACACAAAAATATGGGTTAGAACATATATCGTATCATCGGAAACTCAAAGTCTAACCCATGGAGGCGGATGGGAGGGATAAAACCATGCCAAATCAACTTGAAAGAAAAGTACTCAATCCAATTCAAGAAAAGGGTCATGAAAAAAATGCAAGGTCCAGAAAACTGACCAAAAGGGCCTGCAAATTGGCTACCTAGGACATCCTCATGCTCTAAAGTCAAGGAAGGAATCGAATTAAGATTTAGCAGATGACTGGCAAACTATCAAGGGAAAAGTTGAAAACCGATTGAACTTGGCAAGCACCCAACCAACCCTTTAAGTCTAGGGTTTGCCTAGGGAGGAAACTCAACATAAAAGTACTTCCCAACTATACCCTTTAATGGAAAGTTAATGTAAAGTAATGACAGTCGATGGAGGAAAGTCATGAGAATCCTTCTTAGGCAAAAAATGTCTTTACTCCCAAGGAAAACTGGCACAGTGGCAAGTACCGACAGTCATCTTCATGTGGTAAATCTAAGTGCTCGAAGGAGTACTCCTCAAAGGCCTCCCAAGGTAAGACCGAAATCATTAGGAGAACGCTGTACTCGGTCAACCTTGGTGTTTGTGGAGAGTCAGTAAAAAACTCATCTCCCCGCCACCGTTTCAAGAACTCTAATAATTAAGGAAACACTTGGGGATGACCTTTATGTCATAGATGGGATCCAGATTATAACTAAACGATCCCACCTTCGCCTTCCAACATGTATGAACTCCTCAAAATCAAAGCAGGCAAGTATCTGTATCATAACATGGAGGAGTTAAATCATCCAATACTTTTTCACTTTTTGTGTCATAAGGAAAAGAACCACCAAAAACTTGGAAGGGGAACACTCACCTTTCTTAATCCTTCTTGTGAAAGAGCTTCCAAGTATTTGGATAGCATCATCGTGTGAAGATCCGCCTCTACATCTTCAATCTTGAGACATAGGAGATCTAGCTCATCCAAGGGTTCCACCTTCTTCATTTTTTGAGATATAGAACAAGGTATCATCAAAGAATCAAAATGACTTACCTAATTCTCTTCATATTGTGCAGGAGAATCGACGTGATCTTGAGAGATTCATCGACCCAGGAGCAATTACCGTACTTCATCCTTATAATTCACTTTTCTGGTTACATCTTCGCTGCATTCTATTGGATCATGGGAAAAATATTGCTCCACTTCAAGGGGTTGATAATGGTCTTCATAAACGTTGTCTCTTATATAAGAGGATTCTTCGTATTGATCATGATAAGCCCTCCCGAGATCTCCGCCAATCCCGCAGAACTCTATGTGGTGTAAGGTTATCATGAGGTTTTGAAGGATATCTTCATACATTTGGAAATCATGAAGTGAGGTCGATAAACTTATGGATGAGGTGTATGAAAGATGATATACTGTTTGCAACAACTCTAAAACGTTTTTGTAAGTAGGGATGGCGGTGGGTGAGCAAAAATAGTTTTATAAGAGCATCCTCTCCAACCAACTCTATCTCCCCAAATGCTCCAAAAAATCTACTATGTGAGGAGCTGGGAGGCCCAAAAACATCGGAGAGTTGTCTAGCCATTTTGTATCAAAGAAATTTGGGTATCCTAGAAAACCAAATCAATAGCTTTGGATACATTTTGTTCCCGCAGTGCCATGATCCCATAACTTAAAAAAAAAAATCACAGAAGGTAATGTGGCACACCAAGAAAAATCAGTGGAGTCGCCAAATAATATTCTTAAGATAATGAAAATGATGAGGGGATCACCCTCAATGCAGTCACCAGGTAAGCTTGTAAGAGAAAAGTCTTTGAGGCAAGGCTTACCAAAGGATTTGTTATTGAGGAAGATTGACGGTAGTGTTCCCCTGGAAACTACCGAAATGTTATTGCATAGTTTGTATTTTAGGTCATAGACTAAAGGATAAGGGTCAAATCGGAAGGGTAACAGGGACCTACCCCACCAATGTCACCACAATAGGGAGACTCTTTCTATTTAGGGTTGCTGTCAAGGGAGACATCCTTGACAACTGGGTTTGAAAAGCAAAAGGCCCAAAGGATTAAGGCCAGTTTCCTTCCACAGACATCACCAAGATAGTCAAGCAATAAATCCACAAAGGCACTGCTACGTATTAAAGACAACAATGAAACTAGTACATGCAATAATCGTTAATAATTCATAAACCAATGACTATCAAAATTTAATGTATATGAGCATATACACAAGCAATATTGACTAAGTCAATGTTTGCAATAATAACAATGGCAATATAATGTTACTTTGTCAATAAACACAGAACAATATAGCATCTTAACAAAAATGATCAACTCTTGAATTAAATCAATGCATTGTAAAATGTCATTATTGCTCATATACAATAGACCGACATGTGTCAATATCCCAGGGATCGGCTTCATCTTCCTTTTTAGGTTAGTATGATTTTTGTTTAATGGGCAAATGTAATAGACAAAGAAGGTCAACGCTTTGCTAATTAGAATAACGAAAAATACCAATCAATCAATATCTATCACAAGATGGCCAAGCCAACAATATTATCAATAAAAAATGGCTTAATAAATGCTTCACGCCATCATTAATTGTTGAGTTAGAGGTATTTGTCAAGGGTCGTGTATGACGTCACTCTAGTTAGTTAAGGGGTTAGTTAGGGGTTTCAAAATTGGAAAAGTTTGAAAGATGAATTTGCACAACAAGCCCAACGTTGGAAAGAATACCAAGGTTTTAGGGTAATATGAGTCAAAAGTAAGGGCAAAATCTCGTGAGGATTAAAATTTAAAGACTAAAAGGTTAGGCCCAAGTGCTGCAATGGCGGTCTTAGACCCAACTCTAAGGGAAGGAGGCCTATTCATGTTGGTTAAGCAAGGGCTCATGCTCCTCCATCTTTCTAAAATATTCTTGGCAAAACGATTAGCTTTAAAGTACAAGTCTAAGCTTATAAAAGTGTTGTAGGAGTAAGGCTCTTCAAACCCCGAAGGTTAAAACCCTAGGTGTAGAATTAACTAGGCCTAGGACGCCTCTATTCAACCTATAATTTTAATGCTAACTCATAAAAAGAAAGATAATTGTAGCAATGGCTAGGGTATATCTTCCTTTATCAATGGCTAAAACAAGTTTCTCAAGCATGGGGACATATAGCAAATGACCTACTAGTGTGCTTGCTGTCTAGGGTTTCAAGATTTTAGCAATATAATAGCAATGATATAACAAATGCAAGAAATCAAGCCTACAAACCATTCATTTAAGAAGTTTGCATGAAAAATTCACTTACAAAATCAAGGAAGAACGCTTAATCAAACCCTAGTTGTAAACCTTTCCATGAGAGAAACACCATAAATGCCAAGAAGAATCCTCCAATAAGAGTTATGCCTCACTTCCAAGACCAAAGATACCTGGCAAAAGACTGTGCTACCCTCACAAGAGAGTGAGTTATGTTATATCCAAAATGAGGAAAAATGCCCTCTATTTATAAGTAAATTAATCCATGACCTTTCAATTAAAATTTATTTCATTAAAATAACCGGCTATATTGACTACAAATTTACACTATTTTAACATTAATTGCCAGAAAAATGTCACAATATGAGCAAAAGATGGGCCAAGCCCCTTCTAAGGGGAGACGCTGGCCCTTTAAGGGCAAAATCATCATCCAGCAAGCTAGAAGTTGGCCCCTTTGGGGCTTCTGTAACCTGCCATGTGTGCCAAAGAGGCCCAACACGCTGCCATATGCTTAGAAAACGTCCAACTAGCCATGTTGATGTCCTGTCCATCAAGAGGGAAATGTTCTATCTGAAGTGGGTGATTCCCCTTAGGCCGATCTCTGCCAAAGTGTCCTGTGTGGAACGCCCTTCTTTCTTCTCATGCAATGGCTCATCATAACGTTGTCCTGTTTTTGCCATCCTAGCAACCATCTGATATCGCTCAACCCCATGGAGGTATGAGCTAATTCATATCCCTATGTGTACCGATCCACGTACCTATTCTCACGGTATGGTCCCCGCGACATAAAAAATGCCTCCATGGGTTTCCACGCCCTACGCCCTCCATGGGCTCATCAGTCCTCGGGATCATAGCAATGTAAATCATGTTTCATCATTAAATTTATCAAATACATGCATAAAATCCCTAGCATAACATCTAATAGCTCAAAGACATTACACTGATCTACTATACAAAGTCAAAGAAATAGACACGACAACTTATTGGGCCAGTGTTATATTCTTTGCACGAGTAGTAGTGTCTGAGCGTCTGCGCAGGGGGGCGGAGCCCCTTGCGCGGGGGTTCGGGGGCAACGCCCTCGATTTTTTTTTTTCGAGACGACATATTTTTTTTTCGGGACGACATATTTTCGGGACCACATGATATTTAGGTGGTTTTTTCGGCACATGGTTTTTTGCCGATGGTTTTCTATTTCCGGTTAAGGAATTAGGGTTTTGGACTAATCCAGGTCATTGGGTCAGGGTTTTGGATGCCGCTAGCTTCGATATGTATATTGTATTGTAAACAATGTAACACAAAAAATGTATGAATATAATATATGCTGGTTTTCCCGGTTTGGGTTTCCAGGTGAAAAATGTCTGTGTAATGTTTGTATTTGCCATTGTATCTTTTCTGTTCTTTTCTGAATATCAGTTTGCAGTAGATATTGTACAAGGTTAGAATTTATAGCCAGTATCAATAAGAAAAGGAAAGTTTCCACAGAATATCATTCAAGTCATGTACATGAAGTGATATGGTTCAGGGATGTCCAGTCACAGTAAGACCAGGGGTAGGTGTTGTCCGTGGGTGCCTTTGTAGGAGGTGAGCTGTACCCGTCATAGATGCACTTTTTCCAAGCCCCTTTATTGCCTTTATTCTTTATTTATTGCTTTTCTTTCTTTTTTACTTCAAGGTCTTACCAGAGGGCACTGCCTTGGCATGGTGACCAGAGCTGCCAGTGTTACCCAGTTGTATTTTCGCAGAAATGATAAGGCTGGCTCGTGATGAGACCCCCTTTCCCTTCGCCATGCAACCAAATGTCATTTCCCTGGCATGCTAACCAGATAATGGCAATGTCATACTGCTAGATACCTATGAACATAATGGGTCGGCTCGTGATGAGACCTCCCATCCTCTTGGTTAGGTCATGTTTTATTATTTTTCTTAGGGTCCCTTTTGTTTCTTATCGAGAGGCCTTTTATTGCCTTCTTGGGGATCCTTGGGCGAAGCATCTCTAGCTTTTACTTCCTATGGATTTTATCTTTTACCAGCTGCTTTTACCCCCTGAGCCTTTAGCCCCTTCTTCCCACAAGACAAAGTGTAACCCTCAAGGTCATCCTAACGACCGGACTAGGGAAATGGGATGGATGTATGGGGGATATGATGTAAAGTGATAGAATGGTGGGAGCGGACGATGGATTTGAAAATACCCCCTGGTGGCTAGCCAAAACCCATAAACACAAGCTTTCTAGGGCACCCCGTTAATCCCACCAACAATGGTCAAGTGGACTAGTGTAAGATCCAAGCAGTTATGAGAAATGTAAGGAACCTGATGCATATATAAGAAAGTTATAATGATCAAACATGACACATACCATGATACCTTGGACCAATTACCTCATGGAGCAAGAGTCTTCTCTGATGCAGGTCCAAGCCGATGGTGATGGAAGTTGTTGCTGCTAACATGACAAGTTTGGTGTAGAAGAAGAAGGATGGGCCCTCTAGGGCCATGCTCAGGTCAATCCTGCTCTCGGTACTCCATGTCTAGGACCTGTGGGCCTCGAGACATGATCTCCTAGTTATCCCTAGAAAACGGGGATAACATCTGGTTCCAACTCGGGGACATGTACTCACCGTAGAGTGCATGAGAACCTCGACATCTCTGGCATAAACCTGCAGACCTGCTCACACTTGAAAAGAAACATTAGCAACAAAAGGTGGGGTGGTATTGTCACCCCGCAAATATAATATATATGTATATAAAAAAACAATTAATAATGCAAAGCAAACTACTTACCTACACTTACCTTTGGCTGGATGTTTGGTGTAATCAAATAACCAATGAAGCCAATCCAACAATGTCCCACAATACCTCCCTTTGTGCTTTATCATAAACCAGAACATTGATAAGTCAAGCATAAAAATAACATGGGTTAGAACATATATCAGATCATCGGGAAACTCAAAGTCTAACCCATGGAGGTGGGTGGGAGGGATAAAATCCTGCCAAGTCCATCTCTGAGGAAAGTACTCAATCCACTTCAATAAAGGGTCACGAAAAATGCAAGGTTCAGAAAAATGACTCAAAGGGTCTGTGAACTGGCTACCTAGGACATCCTCATGCTCTAAAGTCAATGAAGGGATCGACAAAGATTTAGCAGATGAATGGAAAACTATCAAGGGAAAGTTGAAAAATTGATTGGAACTTGCAGTACCCAACCAACCCTTGGAGTCTAGGGTTTTCCTAGGAGGAAACTCAACATAAAAAAGGTACTTCCCAACTATACCTTTAATGGAAAGGCACGGTAAAGTAATGACAGGTCGTTGGAGTGAAAAGTCATGAGAATCCTTCTTTAGGCAAACAATGTTTTTACTACTATCAAAATCTGGGAATAGTGGCAGTTGATAGTCATCTTCAGAGGGTAAATCTAAGTGCTCAGAGGAGTACTCATCAAAGGCCTCAAGGTAAGACCGGATATCATCAGTGAAACGTTTTACTCTGTCAACCTTGGGTGTTTGTGGAGAGTCAGTAAAAATCTCATCTCCCTGTTATCACTGTTCAAGAACTTGCTGTGACAATTGCGAAGGCAACACTTGGGGATGACCTTTTATGTCATAGATGGGATCTGTATCATAACTAAACGCATCCAACCCACGTCTTCCAACATGTATGAACTTGTCAAAATCAGCTATGTCAGTATTCGTATCATAACATGGAGGAGTCAAAACATCCAATACGTCTCTACTCTCTGTGTCATAAGGCAAAGAACCACTAAAAACTTGGAAGGGGGAACAATTTACCTCACTTAATCCTTCTTGTGCAAGAGATTCAAGTATTTGGATAGCATCATCAGGTGGAAGATCTGCCTCTACATATTCATTCTTGAGACATAGGGGATCTAGCTCGTCCAAGGGTTCCACTCCTTCTTCATTCTCTGAGTCATAGAACAAGGTATCATCAAAAGAATCAAAATGACTTACCTCATTCTCTTCATCTTGTGCAGGAATGACAGGATCTTGGAGAGCTTCATCAGACTGAGGAGGGATTATTGGTGCTTCATCCTTATAATTCACTTTTCTGGTTACATCTTCGTTGCATTCTATTGGATTATGGAAGAGATCTTGCTCCTCTTCAAGGGGTTGATAATTGTCTTCATAAACCTCGTCTCTTATATCAATGGATTCTTCATATTGATCATGATAAGCCCTCCTGAGATCTTCTACAATCTCAGTGGTGAATCCTCTGTGGTATAAGGTTATCATGAGGTTTTGAAGGACATATTCATACGTTTGGAAATCTGGCTTAGTGAGGTCGATAAACTTACTGATGAGGTGTATGAAAGATGATATACCCCTGTCCTTGCAACAACTCTTAAAACGTTTTTGTAAGTAGGATGGCAGGGTGAGAAAAAACAGTTTTATAAGAGCATCCTCTCCTCCTAACTTTATCTCGCTTAAATACTCTAAAAAACTTACTATGTGAGGAGCTGGGAGGCCAAAAAACATTGGAGAGTTGTCTAGCCATTTTGTATCAATGAAATTTGGGTATCCTTGAAAACTTATGAAATCAATACTTGGATACATTTGTTCCCAGTGTGCCATGATCCCATAACTTAAAAAAAAAATCACAGAAGGTAATGTGGCACCCTAAGAAAATTCGGTGGATTCGCCAGATAGTTTTCCTGAAACTACCAAAGAATAGGGGGAATAAGGTCTAGCGGAGTCGCCAGGTAAGATTGTAAGAGAAAAGTCTTTGAGGCAAGGATTACCAAAGGATTTGTTGTTGCGGAAGATTGACTCAGTGTTCCTCGACAACGGCACCAAAATGTTATCGCGCAGTTTGTAGTTTAGGTCATAGACTAAAGGATAAGGGTCAAATTGGCGTAACAGGGACCTACCCCACCCAATGTCACCACAATGGGGAGGTCCTTTCTATTTGGGGTGGCTAAGCCCAAGGGAGATGTCCCTGGAAATCTGGGGTTTGAAAGGAAAAGGCTCAAAGGATTAAGGCTAGTTTCCCCTTCACAGATTACCGCTCAGAAGATAGTCAAGTAAAGAATAACCACAGAAAAGGCACCTGTTTGCAAGACAAGACAACAATAAAACTAGTACATGCAATAATTGTTAATACTTCATAAACCAATGACTATCAAAATTTAATGTATATGAGAATATACAACAGTAAATATTGACGAAGTCAATGTGTGCAATAATAACAATGGCAATATAATGTTGCTTGTCAATAAACACTAGAAAATATAGCATCTAATGAAAATGATCAATCCTTGAATTAAATCAATGCATTAAATGTCATTAGTTGCTCATATTCAATAGACTGTTGCATCAATATCCTAGGGATGACGTCAAATTCCTTTAGGGTTAGTATGATTTTGTTTAATAAGCAATGTAATAAACAAAGAAGGTCAACATTTTTCTAATTAGCCAATGAAAATTACCAATCAATCAATATCTATCACAAGATGTCCAAGCCAACAGTATTATCAATAAAAAATGGCTTAATAATGCTTGACGTCATCATTAATTGCTGAGTTAGAGGGCTTGCTGCGTCAGGTATGACATTAGCCCTAGTTAGTTGCGTTAGGGTTAGTTAGGGTTTCAAAAATAGAAAGTTTGAAAGATGAATTTTCACAACAAGCTCAATGTTGGAAAGAATACCAGTGCGTTAGGTTAATATGGAGTCAAAAGTAAGGGCAAAATCTCAGGAGGATTAAAATTTAAAGACTAGAAGGTTAGGTTCTATGGTGTTGCTATGGCAGGGCCCTAGAATCAAAACCCTAAGGGAAGGAGGCTCATTCCGGTGTTGCTTAAGCAAGGCCTCATGCTCCTTCCTCTTTCTCTAAATACTCTTGGCAAAACGGCTAGCTTTAAAGTACAAGTCTAAGGGAGAAAAGTGTTGCAGGAGAAAGGCTCTTCAAACCCCAGAAGGTTAAAACCCTAGGTGTAGAATTAACTAGGCCTAGGACGTCTTCTCTATTCAACCTATACTTTAATGCTAACTCAGAGAAAGAGAGATAAGTGTAGCAACGACTAGGCTATATCTTCCTTTATCAATGGCTAAAAAACGTTTCTCAAGCATGGGGACATATAGAAATGACCTACTAGTGTGCTTTCCACCTAGGGTTTCAAGATTTAGCAATATAATAGCAATGATATAGCAAATGTAAGAAATTAAACCTACAACCATTCATTTAAGAAGTTTTGCATGAAAAGTTCACTTACAAATCATGAAGAATGCTTAATCAAACCCTAGTTGTAAACCTTCCATGAGAGAAACACCATAAATGCCAAGAAGAATCCTCCAATAAGAGTTGCACCTCACTTCCAAGACCAAATATACCAAGCAAAAGAATAAAAGTTAATCTCTCACAAGAGAGTGAGTTATGTTATATCCAAAATGAGAAAAAACATCCTCTATTTATACCAATCCATGACCTTTCAATTAAAATTTAGGTCATTAAAACAACCGACAAGGATGACTACAAAATTTACATTGTTTTAACATTAATTGCTAGAAAAATGTCACAATATGAGCAAAAGATGGGACGTCAGGCCCTTCTGAGGGAGATGTTGGACCTTTTTGGGCAAATACAACATCTAGACACCAAACATTGGCCCTTCTAGGGCTCCTCCAAGATGCTACATGTGTCGAATGACCTCAACACACTGCCACATGCTCCAGACAACGTCCAA
>SNQJ01S0156812.1:7983-22216 GCA_010110895.2 Picea sitchensis
CCCCCGACTTACCTTGTGTGCCGCGTAAGGGGCATCGTGGGCACACCTGGAGGTTATAGTGGTAGCGGTTGGATAACACGGCCACATGTAACGTGAGCACATGCCCAACTAGTTGCTGATTCCTCTAGACATAAAAAAAATAAAAATAAAAATAAAATAAAAAATAAAAAAGATCACCATGACACCATTATGTGTCAATCATGTGAGAAATATATGGTTTATGTATGTTGTACACATTTTCAAAGACATGTTTTCATACTATCCCAATTCCTTCTTACCATGAAGTACTAAAACTTAAAATAATAAAATAAGAAGAAGAAGAAGAAGAAGTTGAAGAGTTTATACAAACCTTTCATATCAAACCCATTTAAGAAATGGATGATCCTCATGATTTCATTTTTGAATTTATATATGATTAAAATGTGGAAATCTGGGGATCAACCCGAATCATGAATAATCGTCATACTAACAAAACAATCTATTAATATGTATTGATGTGAATGAGTTAATTAATTACAAGGAGAGCTTCTCAATTTACAGGTTTGAGGAGGCCCAACAAACACCTAAGATTAGCTGGGAAGTTGAAAGAATCTATGTGAGCTTAACTCATATAGTTGTCACGTGTTTAGAAATAGATACAATATAAACAAACATGCCAACACCCCCCATAAGACAAATGTAGGGAGGAAAAAATAAGAACAAAGATGGGTCTCGACAAGAATGCCTGATAAGGTAACCATTTACAAACTCTCACAACTGGAGAAAAGGAGAAAAAAACATAGGAAAATGGTCCTATCCAAAAGAGAGAAAAATTTCAGTGTTGAAAATTGTGTTGGAGATGAAACTGAAGAAGATCCCAAAATGATGCATTGAAAATCTAGAGCATGCGACCTACAGAGGTTGAAAGATCCAATCAAGAAATATGACGAACTCTGAAGAAGAGGACCAAGTAACCTCAAAGAACATGTTTGAATTCTAAAGATGAAGAGGATTGCTTGTGTTGAAACAGACCTTGAATTTTTATTCTTAAGGATAAAAGATTTGTAATTTTTGAGTCTTTGCTTTTTTGGATTTCTTAAAACAAGAATTTCATCACCTATAAATTCGCAATGCCTTTAATTATTTATTTTTGGAAAATGAACGGAAAAAATCTTAACGAATATAAGTTTTCAAAAACTCTTTGAAAAAATCTTTTAAACGGGCTGTAATTTAAAATTTACGAATTTTAATTTAAACCTAAAGATATCGGGGTTCGGGGTTTTGCGTAAACAAATGTTTGATGCAAATTGAATTGCGAAACCCCGATCCCCGATTTCCCGATGCTTCAAAACTTAATTAAAACATAAATCACTTAATTCTTAATTAAAATGGTATAAAAGTTAAGTTAATCACGTCACGATATCGGGATTCGCGGTTTTATAAGATCATATAATCTTGTCATCGTGTTTCTCGATTTCCCGATTTCGCGATGCATTTGATCATTAAGTAAAGTTTTGAATTAATCTAATCACTGTTAAGAATGATTAAGAGTTAAGTAATTACATCACGATATCGGGATTCGCGATTCCATGAGAGTACAAACTCATGTCATCAGATTTCCCGAAATCCCGATTCCCGATTTTCCAATTAACGAAATCCTGAAAAGGTCTAATCTCGATTAATTAACATAATAAAAACGTTTTAATTTAAAATAATACATCGCGATTTCTGCAATCGGAGTTCATCGATGACATATTTCTCCGACATAAAAAGTGTCGAAACTCCGAAATTCAGGTTTTCAAATTTAACTCAAAATCAACGCTAATTAATCATCTTTCTAAACAAGGTTTAAAGTTAATGTTTCTTTGAATATCTATTAATGCATCGTTGTCTGATTAATTAAGTTTCTATTATATTTGAAAACACCGAGAAATCCTAGGTACAGGCATTAAATGCATATCTTCGAAAATATCTCTTGCATTAAGAGCTTTTATTTTGTGACAGAGGTACAAATCTCCATAGTTGTACGATATATTCGAAGAAAAATGTTCGAAACGTCTGTATTTCCATTTCAAAGCTAAGTCTTCTCATCCACTCTCTGTGACAGATTTTCAAGCTTAACGCAGAGCTATGGCACCCAAAAAAGCTCCGAAGAAAACTGAAGACCAGCAAGAAGGCAATATTATTTTAGATACTTCTCCACTTGGTGTACACTCCGTCAAATCATGGACTAGAATTTCCGAAAAGCTAGAGGATGAGCTTAAATATGCAGCCACTGATTCAGAAAATCACCTCCGAGATATTTCCGAGTCTGAGCTTCATAAGGTTGTTGCACGTCTGAGACTTGTGTCGTATACTGATATGATCATCTAGGCTCTGGACAAAGTGGATATACCGACAAAAAGCATTATGAACGAGCAAGGAGCTGTCATCGGTTCATTCAGGCCTGAGCACATTCAAGTAATGTATAAGCTCTCGCCCAATTATAGACACACCTTTAATTCTGAGTTTTTAGTCAAATTTCAAAGAAAAGAATGCATTGAAGCGGGACAGACATACCCTGACATGATTAAAGGATGGGCTAGGGATGAAAATAAGTTTAGGGCAGATCAACATGGGATTTATGCCACAGCTTCCTTAAATGAATATATGGTTTATGTATCAATGATGTTATGTAGACTTTTCGGAAGAAAGGATCCTTTTCATTTTCATGCAGACTGGACACCTTTTCTAGAAGAAGTTTCGGAAGGACGCAGTTTCAACTGGCATAAAATTTTGTCAGATAACCTCACAAAAGAGGTTGCAAAGTATAAAGAAGCCAAGTCAAAAGGACAACCAATGTCATTTTATATGTCTACTTATATTATGGATGCCATTTGTTTTATGACTCCTTTCCCACTAATGAATTGAAGTTGGAATGCCTCTTGCCCAGAGCCCGTTCATAAGTACCACTCAGTTCTCTGGGAAGAAAATGAAAAAAATGTTTTTTATGATGTTTGTCATGATATAATTATTCCTCTGCACAAAATGTTCTTTGGATGCGAACCTCCTCGCATTTCTGACGCAATCATAGAAAGCCTCAAATCAGTTGTCGATTGCTTTATTGAGGAATTGTTTTCTTATGTTAGGGTTTATGGTTGTTCCATTTCGCCTCACGCACTACCAAAGTTTTTACCAGATAGATTGGTATGCAAAGAAGTGGCTTATCAGTTAGCAAAAGGTGGTATTGGGTTAGAATTGAAAGCCCTTCAGACAAAGGCATGGCCATCTTTCCCTGTTCATATCGGGAAATTTACTTTATTAAACATAGGTCATTCTAAAGCAGAGGCCGAGTCATTGGAGGAAGTTAAGCTAGTAGACATCGAGCACAGGAAACACGACCCTTATCAAATAATTAGTCGGCATTACATACATTGCAATTTGAAAGCATACGAACATGAAATTTCTCCTTATGATGATATTTTCAGAAATGTTAAATCTTATGAAGTAGTGAAGAATAGAGTGCAGGCCTTGTCACCTGACTCACAGGTGGGGTTTGCATCTTTTCAAAGACACAGGCAAAGCTGCCTGCCGAAGAGTTTACAAGGTGAAATATCAACTTCATTGCCAGAACAGGAAGAAACCCCTCCAGGGTTTGAAACTGATACTCAGGATAAGTCAAGTGACAGAGACAAGTTGAAAGATCCTGAATTACCTCCTCAAAACATAGAGGGTTCTCAAATAAAAGAACCAGGGATAGAAAAGGGAAAAGGACTGGAAACAAGTCCAATAATTCTTGATGATATTCCAGAGAAGATTGGAGGGACTGCTTCAAAGGAACTTGGCAGTCCTATCACAGCTTTGACTCCACTACAGTCTACTTTCGGAACACCTCATGAAGGAGTTCTATACGTCAGTGATCTGGATCCGATTTCGAGAGATGAAATTCCCCCATCCGATTATTTTTTCAGCAAAAAGCGAAGGGCTATTTTGAAACAGGAAATTCATCCTGTAGGAGAAAGATCAATTAAGAAGCATAGAGTTATCATTGATGGGAAGAAACTCAAAGAAGGAGAGTTTTCTACAGAGTTAGCAGGAACCATGGGCGCTATAGCATCAGCTAACATATATTTTGTAGGGAACCTAACAACTATGCTTGAACAAAAAGATCAAGAAATAACCCAATTGCAAGACAGAATGAAGGAAAATGAAAGAATTATTGGCTGGGGAATACAGAAGGGTCTAGAACAAGCTAGACTCAAATACATGCAAGAAATCCAAAAGTTGAATAAAAAGTTGGATGAGGAAAAACACGTGATACAGGTTACTCAAGAACAGGTTCAAAAGTTGGGCGACGAAAATAAATTTTTGCAAGATAAGATTATTTCAATTACTAACCAGGTAATTGAAATTGAACATTTCAGGACGCAATCATCAGAGATATATGCAAAAATAGAAGAGGAACAACAGAAAGTATTCTGCAATCTGGAAATAATCCAGAACTATTTTCAGGAATCAAATAGGTCTATGGACCAGGTGTTCCAGAAAGAAAGGGAAACAAAAGCAGCAAGGACTACTTTCCAGAAAGCAGTGGCTTCCTCACTGAAAGAAGAGATTGGAAAAAATAAAAAATTATCTATTTCTGAACAGATGAAAGGGGATGTAATGATAAAAGTCTGGGAATTGAAATTGGCAGAATATAAAAGAATCACAAAAGAAGTTAACGAAGACTGTCAAGGAATCTTTAATCTTTTTGAAAAAGATTCATTAAATTTTGGGGCAGATGGTTGTTCTAGGTTATTAGGCGAAATCAACATTGTCAGGCATTAGCTGAAGTCAAGAGAAGAGCTCGAAGAAAGGAAAGCAGAAATCTCAAATATTAAATTGGTCAACATTGCATAAATAAATAAGTGGATGGGAGCTTCAAGTTTAAGGTTGGAAAATGTTAAATTCACAGAGAAAACAATAGAAAGTCAGTTGCCAGACTTACAGAGAAGATTTTTCTCTTTCGAAGAAAATGAGATACCTGAGGCTCCCAGGATCTTAGTAAACTTTTTGGGCAAATGTGTTCAATGCGTTGAAGAAGAGAAAGAAAGTTCGTCAACGCAAATTTAAAACTTTTAAAATGTTTTTATTTATTAGAATTTTGATTGTAAACGGTTGACATTATTTTATGTAACCGTATTAGTAGGGATTTGGTTAGTTACAAACAAGAAACTCTGATAGAAATGTATAAATACAGTTTCAAAAGACTAAGCAAAGGCTTCAGAAATTTTGGGAGATAGCCATTTTTGTAAATTCAGTTTTGAGGTTCATCAGAATATAAATCGCAAGCAAGATTCTAGATCCTGCAATTTTGTAACTATGTGTCTTCCCCTATTTATCATGCTTAGTTAAAATTTTCCTTTCAAAGTGTTTTTTATAACAAGTGAATCAATTTGAATTTATATACATTGTTGTTTATTATTTCAGATTGTTTTGGATGTTGAAAGTGTTACAGTCTTTCCTCTGAAATTACTTTAGTGATTTTAAGACCTGTAAAACCTTTTGTTCCTTAATTTTTAACTCTGTTAGAAATCTTGTTTTTCTTTCATCATCGTTAATCGGAATATAAGATTCTTTCTCGATAAAAGCCTTATATTTCCCTGTATTGTGTTTCGTTGTTTACAAAATTCAAATTTGTTACAAAACCAGGAAACGACCTTGAATGTGCTTTTACATTACTGTTATAGATTTTGAAACTGTTTTCATTGATATCATCTCTGGAAGTATAAAGTAACCAATTGACTAAAAACCCCTCTTATAAACCTTTTAAACTATATCATCCATGACTGTCCCTAATAGCAGACAACCTAACGTAGAATCGGGCCTTCAGGATCAAACCAGCATTGCCCTAAGTTTATTCAATACTATTTTACAAACAACGACCAATAGGGTTGAACTAGAAAGATCATGCGCTGCTATTGAATGTGACATTACCATCCAAGAGAAACAGGAAGCTAAACAGAGACAGTTGAGAAACTGAAGCTGCTCTTATCTTTCTTTAACTCCTTAATTCCAAATCTTTCCTTTAAATTATTTTCGGATGCCTTGACGGTATGTTTTATAGCCTTAAAACATAAACTCAGGAACAACATCTTTTTGGCGCCGTTGCCGGGGATCGAAGAAATGAATCATCTCCCTGGGAAGAATGACATTGACACTTTCTGTTGTTGATAGTGAACAAGAACAAAAAACTTTCTAAGGCTAAATTATCTTTCACTTGGCGACTCCACATTAAATAAACTGGCTAGTAGCCGTAAGAACACCAGAAAAAACCCGGATAGCAAACAGACCTCGCCAGTCTCTAATCCGGAAAAAATCTTAAAATCAAGAAAATCAATTAAACAAATCCTTTTATCAACTTATACTATAGATCAACCTAATTTTACACAATTGAACTCATCGGAAACCTTTGAAAGATCACTTTCACTTCCCCCCTCTTTTGATACTTTCTCTTTTCCCGAAGTTTCGTCTCCAGTTTTCCGAGAATCTTCTCCACACACTGTCCAAACTTCAGCCCCAAATTTAACCATGGCGGCACAAGGAGGTGCTGGAGCTGGAGGTGGTCAAGTACCACTTCCTGGAATTTTTTCCAAAGTGGCTGCTAGATATGCTCCCCTCATTCTTCCCGTTCCTCTTCATGATCTCCCTGAGAACTATATGAAGAGCCTCCCGAAGTTTACAAGGGAGGGTGATTTGACTGCACAAGAACATATTAACTTTTTCGATCAGTTTGCAGATATACTTGGAATAGAACATGAAGATGTGTATTCTAGATTACTTGTTCAAACTTTTGAGGGACAAGTGAGAACTTGGTTTCGATCCTTACCAGTTGGATCATTAAGATCCTATGAAGAGCTTGAGAGTGCATTCATCAGACAATGGGGTGAGAGGAAGGATCACCTCTACTATCTAACCGAATTCAGAGCCCTCAAAAAGAGAAACTCTGAGTCAGTTCTAGAATTCATACAAAGGTTTAATAAATTATACAATAAGATTCCAGCTGAAGTTAAACCTTCACAACCTGCATCAAAAGTAACTTTTGTTGGTGCTTTTGATCCTGACTTTGCTTTACTATTGAGAGAAAGGAGATCATTAGATCTCTCTAAAATGTAGGATGACGCAGTTGAAATCGAATCCAATATGATGGCATCAGGTAAGCTTAAAGCAAAGACCGACACTGGAAATAAAGAAAATAAAAAATTTAAAGAACAAGGTGGACCTTCAGGGTCAGGAAAATCTTCTAGAGATAGAATAGATGAGATGTCTAGGGTCATTCAACAACTCTCAAACAAAATTTCGAAAATGGAGTTAGAAAAACCTAGAAGAGATAATTTTCCCAGAAAATATTTCCGAAAAAATCTTGAACCTCAGGGACCACATAAAATGATAAAAAATGAAGATCAAAAAATTCAAGCACCCTTTAAAAGTGAAGATTATATTGGAGAGGAATATTTCAGCGATTTTGAGGCACTAGATGAAGATATTAGTAATCTTGGTGATGATAATAAGTCTCCTTATTTATCTAGACAAGATTATGAAGCATCTTTGAATAAAGAAAGAAAATCAGAAGATATAGTTAACAATAATGTCATTGATGATTGTACATATCAAAATATCGCAGATGATATTATTGTTGATTTACAAGGAAAATACAATCTAAGACCAAGAAATAAAAATCTCCCTAATGTTCAAACAAAAAAGGGTTTGTTGAGAAATGATACCGATGAGGTAAACCCAAAAGTTGCAGATAAACAGTCTGGAAAAAGAAATACAACTGATAACCCTGTACAGTTAGAACGAGTAGGAACACCCCCCGTAAATACACAAGCTCCGATAAAAGAAAATAAGGTTACATATCAACGTAAAACTGAGAAAAAAGGTATGGAAGCCCCAAACATTGAGAATGACAAGGCTCTAGGAAAATTTAACTTGGAAAACGAAATAAGGAAGATCAAAATTCCTATTCCCCTTGTTGAATTAGCAAAAAATCCAGTATACCGAAAACAAATCGCCAAAATGATAAATTTTTCAGAAGATGAAAGTCAGGCTGACACTATTAACTTAGAAGATGATAAGCGTATCATAGTTTTCGGTCCACATGTCGAAGGTGCAAGCGATACAATGGCTCCTTTTTACATTACGCTAACTATTTTTTATCACCTTTTACATAACTGTATGTTGGATTCTGGAGCTTCCCATAATGTTATGCCAAAGGAAATAATGGAAAAAATTGGTCTCGGAATCACAAGACCCTATGGAGATTTGTATTCTTTCGATTCAAGGAAAGTTAAATGCATAGGGATGATTAAAGACCTAGTGGTAAGTTTGGCCCAAATACCTGCTAAAAGTATCCTCATGGATGTAGTAGTCGTGGATATCCCCCCAAAATATGGAATGCTATTATCTAGATCATGGGGTGCTAAGCTTGGAGGGTCCCTCCAGCTAGATATGACATATGCTACAATCCCCGTTTTCGGAGGACAATTCACTCGTCTTTATAGCGAGACTCGGTTGGAATTCACTGTAAGTGACCCAAATAATCCTAATAATCATCCAGTGTATATTGCCGACCAAGATTTAGGAAACTGTATATTATCGTTAGATGATGATTTTGAAATAGATGTAGATGATAAATGTACAGCAGAAAAAATTCAAAAAAAGAAATAGAAGAAAATGTATATAATACAGGTATATGGAAAATGTTTTTTGATGGTGCTTCCTCCTATCTTAGAGCTGGGGATGGAGTACTCCTTATTGCTCCTGATGATCAATTTGTGATTCCTTTTTCTTATAGGCTACAGTGGTATATAGATTCTACAAATAATGTATGTGAATATGAGGCTTTGGTACTCGATTTAGAAGCTGCTAGAAAAATGAAAATTAAAAAACTTGAAGTCTTTGGTGATGCTGAATTAATCATAAAACAAGTAAATCGACAATATCAAGCTAAACATCCTAGATTAAGATCTTATAGAAATTGTGTTTGGGATTTAATGGAGAATTTCTTTACTTCTATAAATTTTCATTTCGTCCCGAGATCAGAAAATCAACAGGCTGATGCTTTAGCTAAAGCTGCATCGACTTTTACATCCCTGGCAATGGCGGCAAAAAGATGTTGTTCCTGAGTTTATGTTTTAAGGCTATAAAACATACCGTCAAGGAATCCGAAAATAATTTAAAGGAAAGATTTGGAATTAAGGAGTTAAAGAAAGATAAGAGCAGCTTTAGTTTCTCAACTGTCTTTGTCTAGCTTCCTGTTGCTCTTGGATGCTAATGTCATGTTCAATATCAGCCCATGATCTTTCTAGTTCATCCCTATTGGTCGTTGTTTGTAAAATAGTATTGAATAAACTTAGGGCAATGCTGGTTTGATCCTGAAGGCTCGGTTCTACGTTAGGTTGTCTTCTATTAGGGACAATCATGGATGATAAAGTTTAAAAGGTTTATAAGAGGGGATTTTAGTCAATTGGTTACTTTAGACTTCTAGAGATGATATCAATGAAAACAGTTTCAAAATCTATAACAGTAATGTAAAAGCACATTCAAGGTCGTTTCCTAGTTTTGTAACAAATTTGAATTTTATAAACAACGAAACACAATACAGGGAAATATAAGGCTTTTATCGAGAAATAATCTTATATTCCGATTAACGATGATGAAAGAAAAACAAGATTTCTAACAGAGTTAAAAATTAAGGAACAAAAGGTTTTACAGGTCTTAAAATCACTAAAGTAATTTCAGAGGAAAGACTGTAACACTTTCAACATCCAAACCAATCTGAAATAATAAACAACAATGTATATAAATTCAAATTGATTCAATTGTTAGAAAAAACACTTTGAAAGGAAAATTTTAACTAAGCATGATAAACAGGGGAAGACACATAGTTACAAAATTGCAAGATCCAGAATCTTGCTTGCGATTTATATTCTGATGAACCTCAAAACTGAATTTACAAAAATGGCTATCTCCCAAAATTTCTGAGGCCTTTGCTTAGTCTTTTGAAACTGTATTTATACATTTCTATCAGAGTTTCTTGTTTGTAACTAACCAACTCCCTACTAATACGGTTACATAAAATAATGTCAACCGTTTACAATCAAAATTCTAATAAATAAAAACATTTTAAAAGTTTTAAATTTGCGTTGACGAACTTTCTTTCTCTGCTTCAACGCATTGAACACATTTTCCCAAAAAGTTTACTAAGATCCTGGGAGCCTCAGGTATCTCATTTTCTTCGAAAGAGAAAAATAGTCTCTGTAAGTCTGGCAACTGACTTTCTATTGTTTTCTCTGTGAATTTAACATTTTCCAACCTTAAACTTGAAGCTACCATCCACTTATTTATTTCTGCAATGTTGACCAATTTAATATTTGATATTTCTGCTTTCCTTTCTTTGAGTTCTTCTCTTGACTTCAGCTGAAGCCTGACAATGTTGATTTCGCCTAATAACCCAGAACAACCATCTGCCCCAAAATTTAATGAATCTTTTTCTTCTTCTTGATCAGTTTATATAATCTCTTTTTCTTCTCCTTGATCAGTTTATTAGAGATAAAACCTTGACACCATTTACCCAATGAAGGCACTAAATTTGCATGTTCTCCTCGTCCCACAGGGAGACGAGGTCCCCAGTTGGAGCCTATGTTGAAACAGACCTTGAATTTTTATTCTTAAGGATAAAAGATTTGTAATTTTTGAGTCTTTTCTTTTTTTGGATTTCTTAAAACAAGAATTTCATCACCTATAAATTCGCGATGCCTTTAATTATTTATTTTTGGAAAATTAACGAAAAAAATCTAAACGAATATAAGTTTTCAAAAACTCTTTGAAAAAATCTTTTAAACGGGCAGTAATTTAAAATTTACGAATTTTAATTTAAACCTAAAGATATCGGGGTTCGGGGTTTTGCGTAAACAAATGTTTGATGCAAATTGAATTGTGAAACCCCGATCCCCGATTTCCCAATGCTTCAAAACTTAATTAAAACATAAATCACGTAATTCTTAATTAAAATGGTATAAAAGTTAAGTTAATCACATCGCGATATCGGGATTCGTGATTTTATAAGATCATATAATCTTGTCATCGTGTTTCCCGACTTCCCAATTTCGCGATGCATTTGATCATTAAGTAAAGTTTTGAATTAATCTAATCGTTGTTAAGAATGATTAAGAGTTAAGTAATTACATCGCGATATCGGGATTCGCGATTCCATGAGAGCAAGAACTCATGTCATCAGATTTCCCGAAATCTCGATTCCCGATTTTCCAATTAACGAAATCCCGAAAAGGTCTAAACTCGATTAATTAACATAATAAAAACGTTTTAATTTAAAATAATACATCATGATTTCGGAAATCGGAGTTCATCGATGACATATTTCTCCGACATAAAAAGTGCCGAAACTCCAAAATTCAGGTTTTCAAATTTAACTCAAAATCAACGCTAATTAATCATCTTTCTAAACAAGGTTTAAAGTTAATCTTTCTTTGAATATCTATTAATGCGTCGTTGTCCGATTAATTAAGTTTCTATTATATTTGAAAACATCGAGAAAGCCTAGGTACAGGCATTAAATGTATATCTTCGAAAATATCTCTTGCATTAAGAGCTTTTATTTTGTGACTGAGGTACGAATCTCCATAGTTTTACGATATATTTGAAGAAAAATGTTTGAAACATCTGTATTTCCATTTCAAAGCTAAGTCTTCTCATCCACTCTCTGTGACATATTTTCAAGCTTAACGCAGAGCTATGGCACCCAAAAAAGCTCCGAAGAAAACTGAAGACCAGCAAGAAGGCGATATTATTTTTGATACTTCTCCACTCGGTGTACACTCCGTCAAATCATGGACTGGAATTTTCGAAAAGCTAGAGGATGAGCTTAAATATGCAGCCACTGATTTGGAAAATCACCTCCGAGATATTGCCGAGTCTGAGCTTCATAAGGTTGCTGCATGTCTGAGACTTGTGTCGTATACCGATATGATCAGCTAGGCTCTGGACAAAGTGGATATACCGACAAGAAGAATTCTGAACGAGCAAGGAGTTGTCATCAGTTCATTTAGGCCTGAGCACATTCAAGTAATGTATAAGCTCTCGCCCAATTATAGACACACCTTTAATTCTGAGTTTTTAGCTGAATTTCAAAGAAAAGAATGCATTGAAGCAGGACAGACATACCCTGACATGATTAAAGGATGGGCCAGGGATGAAAATAAGTTTAGGGCAGATCAACATGGGATTTATACCATAGCTTCCTTAAATGAATATATGGTTTATGTAGCAATGATGTTATGTAGACTTTTCGGAAGAAAGGATCCTTGTCATTTTCATGCAGACTGGACACCTTTTCTAGAAGAAGTTTCGGAAGGACGCAGTTTCAACTAGCATAAAATTTTGTCAGATAACCTCACAAAAGAGGTTGCAAAGTATAAAGAAGCCAAGTCGAAAGGACAACCAATGTCATTTTATATGTCTGCTTATATTATGGATGCCATTTGTTTTATGACTCCTTTCCCACTAATGAATTGGAGTTGGAATGCCTCTTGCCCAGAGCCCGTTCATAAGTACCACTCAGCTCTCTGGGAAGAAAATGCAAAAAACATTTTTTATGATGTTTGTCATTATATAATTATTCCTCTGCACAAAATGTTCTTTGGATGCGAACCTCCTCGCATTTCTGACGCAATCATAGAAAGCCTCAAATCTATTGTTGACTGGTTTATTGAGGAAATTTTTTCTTATGTTAGGGTTTATGGTTGTTCCATTCCACCTCACGCACTCCCGAAGTTTTTACCAGATAGACTGGTATGCAGAGAAGTGGCTTATCAGTTAGCAAAAGGTGGTATTGGGTTAGAATTAAAAGCCCTTTAGAAAAAGGCATGGCCATCTTTCCCTGTTCATATCGGGAAATTTACTTTATTAAACATAGGTCATTCTAAAGCGGAGGCCGAGTCATTGGATGAAGTTAAGCTAGTAGACATCGAGCACAGGAAACACAACCCTTATCAAATAATTAGTCGGCATTACATACATTGCAATTTGAAAGCATACGAACATGAAATTTCTCCTTATGATGATATTTTCAGAAATTTTAAATCTTATGAAGAAGTGAAGAATAGAGTGCAAGCCTTGTCACCTGACTCACAGGTGGGGTTTGCATCTTTTCAAAGACACAGGCGAAGCTGCCTGTCGAAGAGTTTACAAGGTGAAATATCAACTTCATTGCCAGAACAGGAAGAAACCCCTCCAGGGTTTGAAACTGATACTCAGGATAAGTCAAGTGACAGAGACAAGTTGAAAGATCCTGAATTACATCCTCAAAATACAGAAGGTTCTCAAATAAAAGAACTAGGGACAGAAAAGGGAAAAGGACTGGAAACAAGTCCAATAATTCTTGATGATATTCCAGAGAAGATTGGAGGGACTGCTTCAAAGGAACTTGGCAGTCCTATTACATCTTTGACTCCACTACAGTCTACTTTCGGAACACCTCATGAAATAGTTCTATACGTCAGTGATCTGGAGCCGATTTCGAGAGATGAAATCCCCCCATCCGATTATTGTTTCAGCAAAAAGCGATGGGTTGTTTTGAAACAGGAAATTCATCCTGTAGGAGAAAGATCAATTAAGAAGCATAGAGTTATCATTGATGGGAAGAAACTCAAAGAAGGAGAGTTTGCTACAGAGTTAGCAGGTGTCAGGCTGCTAAATTGAAGATTTGAATGACTTGAAACACTAAATTGTCAAACTTCTTCAGAAACGGCTCCCACCCCGCTTGCTTAAGAATATCTCTGGTTGCCCCATACTCCGGGAGGGCTTCCAAGTCGATGTATGTTTCTGGTTCGTGGTGATTCGCTACCATGGCTCTACTTGGTATCACAGGGGAAGTCTATCGGTGGCAGCGAAGGTTGGATGAGGGCAATGAAGGGAGATAATGTGATGGAGAATGGAGTCGGGAAGAGAATCATATGAAAGTATTTAAATTGTCATGGAGATTGATAGGGTGTCAGAACATGATGGAAGTCGTACGAGGGTGTAGAGTTATCATATCCGAGTCAAATCGTACTTAGTTCCGGTAATGGTGCGTTTTTATGATATGAAATGTCATGGAGGTTTAGTTCATTAGGTACAGGTCATGGAAATGATGAAACGTTATGGAGTAATTAAGGCACCCTTAGTTCAAACTTATTAGTATGCAAATTAATACAATAAATCAATACGAACT
>SNQJ01S0156812.1:22226-41745 GCA_010110895.2 Picea sitchensis
ATCTAACAGAGCAAAGTTCATTCAATCTCTAAGTGATGTGCGAATTGAAAACTAGAAGCCAAACAAACCACGTTCATACTCTAAACCCTACAGGAATCAAATGTGCATTCAATACTCATCAACGCAAGAGATATCAGTAGGCTAGAACGATTCTGTTGAAGAATAAATAAACACAACTTTAACGAGTTACTTCTGAAACTTTAAACTATCATGTAAGCAAACTCTAACGCACTGAAATAACTAAATCTATGACAGGATAAAGCAGCGTCTTGCACCTGTTTGGCGGGCCCAACCAAACGGCACAAACGCTGTAAGTAATAACCAGAAATAACTACAACATTCTATGCAATCACTGTGTAAACTTCGTGCTTCATTAACTCAGGAAAGAAATACTCAAATCGTATACCAGTCGAATAACATAACGCAACAATAGTTTGTATTTAGAAACATGTGTTCACGACATAACATAAATCCAACCCGTTCTCAGGAGTGATCGTCGGTTTATATATAAATCCTCCTGTTTTTAACAGTCTAAAACAAAGATACATAAAACAAACGGATCCCCCGATCCGAAAATAGCTTGGAATCAAGTTTTAAAACGTACTTCACATCTTCGTGACACGTAGTGTCACGAAGTGTGAACGATGAAGAATTAACGACCTAGTTTCATCATTATGCCTTCAAGCACCCTGTGAGCGATGACTCCAGCTGTCATGCGAATCTCTCTGTCTCCCATTCGGACCATAATGCACAGATCTTGAGCGGCTCCATTGGTATATCCACGGGTACGAGTTGGTACCTGGTACCGGCATCCTGTTCCAAAAATAGAAGTGGTACCTAACCCAAGCGACATTAGTTCCAATATCAATTTAAAGCATCAAAGTGCATAAAATAGCTTGAAATGCAAAGATACCTTAAGTAACCCCATTGAATGGTAGGGAGATGCCAATCATGTCAAAACAAGGCCAAAAGGGTGGTACTGGGTATATAAATGGAGGTCTGTGGAATATAATATAGGCAAGAAACATGATCAAAACCGGAGACCAACAGCAGGAACCATGGGCGCTATAGCATCAACTAACATATATTCTGTAGGGAACCTAACAACTATGCTTGAACAGAAAGATCAAGAAATAACCCAGTTGCAAGACAGACTGAAGGAAAATGAAAGAATTATTGGTTGGGGAATACAGAAGGGTCTAGAACAAGCTAGACTCAAAGACATGCAAGAAATCCAAAAGTTGAATAAAAACTTGGATGAGACAAAACAAATGATGCAGGTTACTCAAGAACAGGTTCAAAAGCTGGGCGACAAAAATAAATTTTTGCAAGATAAGATTATTTCAATTACTAACCAGGTAATTGAAATTGAACATTTCAGGACACAAGCATCAGAGATATATGCAAAAATAGAAGAGGAACAACAGAAAGTATTCTGCAATCTGGAAATAATACAGAACTATTTTCAAGAATCAAATAGGTCTATGGAACAGGTGTTCCAGAAAGAAAGGGAAACAAAAGCAGCAAGGACTACTTTCCAGAAATCAGTGGCTTCCTCACTGAAAGAAGAGATTGGAAAAAATAAAAAATTATCTATTTCTGAACAGATGAAAGGGGATGTAATGATAAAAGTCTGCGAATCGAAATTGGCAGAATATAAAAGAATCACAAAAGAAGTTAACGAAGACTGTCAAGGAATCTTTAATCTTTTTGAAAAAGATTCATTAAATTTTGGGGCAGATGGGTTTTCTGGGTTATTAGGCAAAATCAACATTGTCAGGCATCAGCTGAAGTCAAGAGAAGAGCTCGAAGAAAGGAAAGCAGAAATCTCAAATATTAAATTGGTCAACATTGCAGAAATAAATAAGTGGGTGGTAGCTTCAAGTTTAAGGTTGGAAAATGTTAAATTCACAGAGAAAACAATAGAAAGTCAGTTGCCAGACTTACAGAGAAGATTTTTCTCTTTTGAAGCAAATGAGATACCTAAGGCTCCCAGGATCTTAGTAAACTTTTTGGGCAAATGTGTTCAATGCGTTGAAGCAGAGAAAGAAAGTTCGTCAACGCAAATTTAAAACTTTTAAAATGTTTTTATTTATTAGAATTTTGATTGTAAACGGTTGACATTATTTTATGTAACCGTATTAGTAGGGATTTGGTTAGTTACAAACAAGAAACTCTGATAGAAATGTATAAATACAGTTTCAAAAGACTAAGCAAAGGCTTCAGAAATTTTGGGAGATAGCCATTTTTGTAAATTCAGTTTTGAGGTTCATCAGAATATAAATCGCAAGCAAGATTCTGGATCCTGCAATTTTGTAACTATTTGTCTTCCCCTGTTTATCATGCTTAGTTAAAATTTTCCTTTCAAAGTGTTTTTTCTAACAAGTGAATCAATTTGAATTTATATACATTGTTGTTTATTATTTCAGATTGGTTTGGATGTTGAAAGTGTTACAGTCTTTCCTCTGAAATTACTTTAGTGATTTTAAGACCTGTAAAACCTTATATTCCTTAATTTTTAACTCTGTTAGAAATCTTGCTTTTCTTTCATCATCGTTAATCGGAATATAAGATTCTTTCTCGATAAAAGTCTTATATTTCCCTGTATTGTGTTTCGTTGTTTACAAAATTCAAATTTGTTACAAAACCAAGAAACAGCCTTGAATGTGCTTTTACATTACTGTTATAGATTTTGAAACTGTTTTCATTGATATCATCTCTGGAAGTATGAAGTAACCAATTGACTAAAAACCCCTCTTATAAACCTTTTAAACTATATCATCCATGACTGTCCCTAATAGCAGACAACCTAACGTAGAACCGGTCCTTCAGGATCAAACCAGCATTGCCCTAAGTTTATTCAATACTATTTTACAAACAGCAACCAATAGGGCTGAACTAGAGAGATCATGGGCTGCTATTGAACGTGACATTAGCATCCAAGAGCAACAGGAAGCTAGACATAGACAGTTGAGAAACTGAAGTTGCTCTTATCTTTCTTTAACTCCTTAATTCCAAATCTTTCCTTTAAATTATTTTTGGATGCCTTGAAGGTATGTTTTATAGCCTTAAAACATAAACTCAGGAACAACAGGTTGTTGAGGCACCAGAATGGAAAACAATAACAAACATCACATAAATGCTTCAAAAAATAGGTGCTACTGAAGAAACATAACAAATGATTTGAGCAAAAGAAAACATCATCAACCATCAAAAAAGCAATGAGGTGTGTGGATGATGAAAAATCCTAACATGAAGTATAACCAAAACTATAAAGAGGGATAGATAACTCCACATTGTCAACGTCATCAAAGATCCATGTGGAAAAAATTCTCAGGCAAAGACATTGATCCTCTCAGACGAGTCTTGACTTAGAAAGCCTATACAATTGATAAACCATAAAAAATGAGTGTCCTTATCGACACCAATCCATCTCATTGGAGTCCATGGGTCACAAGCCACTACAACCGCTAAGTCAAAATAGGAATGGTGCTTGATACAAGGCTCACTCTTAAGATGATTGATCTCAATCAAGCATGATGAGTAAAAAATAACCCGAGGAAGCATTGCATACCACCCCCCCACAATGCTAAACTAAGTGGAAAATATGATGGAAATGGATGTCACAACTGATGACTAAAGATGGAGTATGAGCTAAAGGTTGCAAAGATGCAAAACAACCTAAACAAGAAACACTCCAAAGTGGCGAGCTCCAAGAGACTGCGAACCAAGGCAATACATGAAGACAAATGTCTGGTTACACTCCTAAAACTATATTCATGAGTGACACAAAATGATCCAGAATCGGATCCAGGAGGCTTCCAGGTCCAGAAAAGGCTAAAAAATGAAAGTTCTCATAATCGGACGAAACCAATTTCATTGCAACCGACTCATTGCGTTGATTCTGGCCATATATTTACTTTTTCAAATGGGCTCTGTATGCAAGAGTTATCACACTCTGATCGTTTTTTCAAACAACTAAAAAGTCAATAGGTCAACTCGCAAAAGTCAATGATGATGTCAGCATGATGTCCTACTGACGTCATCCTTGACTTTTTCCAGTTGACCTGTTAACTTTTTAGATGTTTGGAAAAATGATCAGAGTGTGATAACTCTCGCATACAGAGCCCTTTTGAGAAAGTAAATATATCAGCAAAGTGACATCTGGTAGCAGTGGCGACATGTGACTGGGCAGATGATGCACACTTGGACTAATGGCAGAGTGACACTTGTCAATTTTTGGGCAAATGTGCTGGTGCCACGTGGCCCAGGCATGGGCAGCCACGTGGCACCCAGTCATCAAATGTGTGGCAAGTTAAAAAATTGTTTTGGGGTTCATGGGTTTTGAACCCACGACCACAACCAAGCCCAAGCGCCTTGACAAAGTGCCCTAACACCAACACCCCATGTATTTGCCTTGTTTATATAAGCCCATATATTAATATATATGTTGACTATATTGTTAAGGGCACAAAAGGGAGGGGGTTGGGGCTAAGCCCCAGCTCGTGGTCTCTTGAAACCTGCCATATATCCAGGAGTCTATCCACCAAAAGGTGCATGGAGTTTTGTTGTGGACCAATGGTCCCATGGAATGCGCCATATAACTCGGGGCTAGCGAATGTTAAGGGCCAGCGCTTGGCCAATTTTAGATGCATGTGACCACTATTTGAGGGTGCGCACCTGATTTAGGGGGTTACTCTATGTATTATTGAATTTTTGTTACAGAGTGGGTTTTATTGCATAGTTTTGGGATTTTTTATTGATTTTCAAGCCTGTTAATTGAGGATTTGGCCATTATTGGGAGATATTGGGCTTTTTTTGAGCCTAGATTTTGGGAGGAAGTTGGGGAAGGATAACCAACTTCAAATCTATAAAAACCAGGCCTATTTGAGACCATGGGGGGTAGTCAGATCAGAGTTATGCTAAAGCAAAGCCAAGACAAAGCCATTTTTATGCAGGGAAGTTGTTGAGGAGAAGACGCTTGCAGGCCATTTCTGGGAGCTACACTCAGTCTTTTTCAGTGTCGTTAGTTGTGTTGGATTTCTGAGGTCGAGAAAAACACAATGATACCAGTATGAGATCCATTTGATGTACTTTTGTTGTACTTTGAAAGCATTGAAGAATTAATAAAGAAGCCTCCCCCACTAAGACAAAGGCCCGGAGACGTAGGCAATTTTGTGCCGAACTCCGTTATCACTTCTCTTGTTATGGTTTGTTGTTCTTGTTGCTTATATTCATTTATGTATATGAGTTCGTGGCTGTGATATAATTCTCTTATCTTCATCCTTCTTTCTTAAGCTTCCTGAATGGTTAATAATCTCATGCAATTAAAAACTCAACCACAGTCATTAAAAGATCTTTTCGGATCACAAAATCCACCACTCAAAGGTGCAGAATGAGAGGCACCATAAATAGTCATGATAGACAACAATCCTCGATATGGGTCCCTACAAACAAGGCCATGTTAGGTTCCCATTTACAAGTGAGGAATAAATTTTCTTAATTTATCGAGCTTTGATACCATGTGGAGATCTGAGGATCAACCCGGATCATGAATGATACTATCAGAATAATATATTAATATGTATCAATGTGAATGAGTTGGTTAATTACAAGGATAGCTCTTCAATGTATAGGATTGAGGAGGCCCAACAAACACCTAAAATTAGTTGGGCAATTGAAAAAATCTACATAAACTTAACTCACATAAACATAAAATTAATTTAACTACAATCAAAATCAATAAATATATAACCTAAATAACTAAAAAAAATTAAGCAATTTCAAAATGAACATTAAAATATGTAGTAAAGCAATCAGCTAGGTAAGACCAATACCAGATTTACTTTATTTAATACAAGAGATAGTGCCCATGAGAACAACCCATACTTTGTATTGTTTGGTGCAGCACGCCCTTCTAAGATACAACCGTGACTTGTCATGAGATTCTTGACTTATTTCATATTGTGAAATTGAAAGGAGACCATTGTGTTGTAGAACAACTTATTAAGTCAAAGTAAACATGGTTGGTGGATCTACATAAAGTCCAAAACCTTTTATGGTAGGCCGGTCTTCTTAATATAAAGTTTTTACATTATCCGTTTTATCTACGTGTCCCTTCATCTCGAAGGGCAAACAACTAACTTTAACATCTAACATTTGTTTTGAATGTGAATGGGTGAGGTGTGACAAATGGTATTTTGGGACCCTAGACGATCATTCACAATCCCATAGGCTTGTCGAGTTTTTAAAGTACGATAAATTTATCATATTGTTTTAATAGTCAACCCCAAATACCTGCTATCTAATGTCCCTTGCGTTATTGAAGCACGAGAGCACTATGTCAAGTCAACCCCAAATATCTAATGTTCCTTTCATTATCGAAGCATGAGGGTACTATGCCACGTTAGGAGTCTAGATTCTCTGTGCTTATTTTTTAATTATATCTTTGACAAATCTTTAGACTTTGCATATTTTTGATACAGTTTGAGTGGGCTTAATGGTTAAGAACATGTGTTTCCTCTTAAGAGGTCACAGGTTCAAATCCAGAGAGGTTAGAGTATGTATACCTTTATAGACTTGGCCGTGACCTTAAAAATAGATTATTATTATTATTTATTGATACATGTATTTAACAGTCGCTCTTGGATTACACTTTCAGACTTTTTGTCCTGGATTATTGTCTTTAGTTTTTTAATTAGTGGTGGAATTTAATTTGTGAAATAATCCATTAATTTATGAATTTAAATTGATATGATTAATGTTGTTGTTGTTGCTATTATTATTATTATTATATGAATAATTTCATTTGGTTTATAAATTTTCATATTTAAAAAAAAAAAATTAAATACACTTTTAATTTATATTTAAACTTTATATTTCGAAACTTGTTTATTTAAACTTCATATTTAAATTTATATTTATATTTAGGTCTAATGGTTAATAACATATGTTTCTTCTTAAGAGGTCACAAGTTCAAATCTAGAGAGGTAGGGTATGTATACATCTGTAAACTTTACCAGTCAAATTGTTTGGCGGATCCATTCAAAAAAATGTGCCCAATTGAGAGCTTCGCCCCCTCCTATAAAAAGGGCTACCTAATGCAAAAATTATAACACATATCCAGCACGACAGAAAGTTTAATTTTATTTCTTAATTCATTATTTATTTATAGCCTTGAATTCTTTGATTTATTTTTTTTTAACTTTATAAACCAAAATTAATATCAATGGATCGTAGTCATTGTATAGTGAATTTAGATTACGTTTACAATCTAAATGAAATAATAATAATTCCAAAATTATTTAATTTCACAAATGCATTGTATTTAATATATGATGTTTGGTAAAAATAAAAAAGTAGTGGATGTTAATTGAGTTTAAATGCAATGGTTGAAGAGATGAATTGTTATCCTATCTACTAGGTTCAATTTGTTTTTCTTCTTAAACTAATTGTTAATTGAAGTTCTTTGTGAATCATGAAGAATATATTACCTAAATATAAATTTGAGCTTGAAAGTTAAGTACTTAATTATATATATAATTTTTTTATTTTCCATTTCAATGGGGTGACAAATGTCTCAAGTAGATGTGAGGGTAGGTGGAGAAGGTGGGGTGCGTCTTTCCGTAGCAAGGGAGGTCTTGTTCGAAAAACCACCTTCTTCCTTTCACTGCGTCCATTCAATCTCAGGAATTCTTGCTCCGCGGATCATGATTTGAATAGGACATTTCAATATGGATTGCAAGTTTCATCCTTGACGAACCATTATGAGTCCATCAACAACGTCTGAAGTGGAGAGTGGCTCCCTCTTGGTGAGCATTATGGTCATGCAAGGGGGGGAGTTTCAAAATCAAGGTATGAGTCTCGAGCTCATTCTGCATTCAAATATAGTTGTTGTTGTTCACTTCACTATGCATTTGGGGTATCCACGATAGGGGAAGTTGGTCATTTGTGGTGGAAATTCGGGGGGTTTGTTGGTGGGTGCCCAAGCACTCATGGAGTCCAGGAAGTGCAAGGCATGGAGTTTAAGCACAATACTAAGGCTTTCCACATGGTCAAGGACGTAGTTGAGCACTATCACTCTAAGGTTGAGTAGTTGATACGAGATTCTATAACCATTTTGGAGGAGGAAGTGAGGTTTGTTCTAGCTCTCACTGAGAAAAAATATGTTGATAGGAAGGCAAGAAAGGTTATTCTGGACCTGGGATGTGTTATCACATAAGGTTGTCAAGGGCCATAGGTGTGTGTTGATATACCCGGGTCTGTAATTTTTCCCTGTCTCTATCCTTTTCAAATCGACAAGTCTTAAGTTTGTCCCCTTTCAGCATGTAAATTCATCTTTTGTGTGCCCTTGTTCATTTCTGTGCCCTGGTCTCCCTCAATGTCTTAACTGAAAGAAATCGAAGCCCCAAGCCCCTCTATTTTTCTCCAAGGATGAACACTCGCCTCCTTTTTCCATTCACTAGTCTCCCAATTTTCCCAACCCACAGCCAGTCACCAAATCCTTGTTCATGTAGGCCGCAGCCATGGACATAAAGTGCAACATTTAAAGCAGCTCATTTCGGGCTTAAACGAAGTAGGCAATTTTAATCTTTCAACGACAGAGACTCCAAGAGCAGTTTAGATCAATGGCTCATGGGCTTTCGAAATGTCAAAATTGCATGAAGAATAGCGCCAAGGAAAAAGGTATGAAGTCCCAAGGCCCAGAGAGATCATAAGCCATTGTTCTCGAGGGGGACAGGTGGCATCTGATCCAAGTGTTCAGGGAAGTGAGCTTTGGGATTTTTGAAGCGAGAAGTGCATGAAGTTCCTGAAGATTTGAGGCCCTAACTCCCGAAATGATCCGAGCCATCCAAAGAAAGAAGACACGTGGAGGTTGATCCCTCAATGTTAAAGCTACCAAAGTCCCAGAGTGTTAAAGATGTCGAAGGCCCGAAGTCCTGAAGTCTCGAATGGATCTTAATCGCCAGTCTGCGAGAAGCCATGCGTCGCTAGATCCTTGACTTCAGAGGTTTTGTTTAGAGGCAGACAAGGTTGAAATTTGACTTTTCTGATGGCCGAAGTTCCGAAGGGATTTCAACCATCGATCTGTGATAGCCACGCGTCATCTGATCCAGTGTTGTGGAGGATTTACTTGAAGGAGGATCCAAGGGACATGTGGCATAAATCTGTGAATTTCAGATAAAGTTCCGAAGTCAATATTGGTTGTTCAATTCAAGAGGACATGCATCAATAGATTGCCAGCTCCGGGTAAAAGCACTGAAGGCAAACATGGTTTGAGATTTGATTTCTCCAGAGTCTGGTGCTCGAAGGGATATTTGTCGTTGATCAATAAGTTCCACGCGTCATCATATCCATGGCTCCAGGGGATTTTCTCGGAGGAAAAGGAGGTCTGAGGTTTAAAAAGTCTGAAGCTCGAATCGCAAAACAGATCTCAATCGTCGATTCGAAAGTAGAAGATCTGATCCATTGATTTGAAAAGGGCGGATTTGAGTTGTTGATCGTGAAGCCTCATCCAAGATCACAAGGTCGACGGTCACGCTCAATTGAGGGGTCGAAATAATCTCAGGTTTTAAAAGATTAAGGGCGGACCGCAATTGAAACCACTGTTTTGGGAAAGGGACACGTGGTAGTTCATGGTGAATTGCGGGGACAAAAGCGGTTTGCTTTCAAAGCACCCTTGGTCGTGCCCGCAATCATGCAATTATGTAGGTTCACAGACCTAGGTCACATTAAATAAGGAGAAGGTAAAGAGGAGATATTCCTCAATCCCTAGAGAGATAAATGCGTGGTGACTTTCAACACAGACAGGTGGAACCCTTATAGTTTTGACATGTGGAACTCATTTCAAGCATTCTCAGACATGCCTCTAACATGTTTTCGAGTGACACCTGACACCTTATCTTTCCTGACACATCAACATGGTGATATCAGGCCACCACGTCAAATCATCCTCCGGAAGGTGTTATTGTTCAACGTCAAAAAGTAGCGTCCCCCCCCCAGGGCATAGTTTGGTAGATCCCAAAGTTGGTGGGTGAGTAAGCTTGGTGGTGGCGCCAAATCTAGTCAGTGCACCCAGATCTCAGATCGTGAACAAATCAATATCCACAGTCTATTGCGTGGACGCAACATGATCATGCGATATTTCTCTTGAGTGGTCTTGCAATGGAAACCATGGTATGGAGAAAATACTATGTGGGGAAATGTGATGGATTGTGGGTCCAAAAGAATTCTGAACCCAAACCACCTATGTGTGGCCTCGCAATTGCATGTTTATATGTCATCATGTCCGAAAGTAGGAAGTGGTCACACCCCTGAGCATTAAGTCTTATTCAATCTCCGAGGAAAAGCAGTTAATGGAAGGTAGGTTTGGTGGTTGAAACCTCATCTCACCCCATAAATGGAAGGCATGGAAGGCCCGACCGTGGGTACTGAACCGTCAGCATGGTACTCCTAGGAGAAGATTTCCCTACATACCCATGCTGACCTAAGATCGCGTCTGACAGAGGGACGTGCGTTCAGTAAGACAGAAGAAGTCGTCAACGCAAATATTTGATTGTAGTGATCAGATCACACTCCTGATAGTCGGGGACTGTTTTGAGTATAAATATATAGTTTTTATATTTTGTTATGGTTGTCAACTGGTTGAGCAAAGCTCCCAATTTTGTAATGTTTTGATGCCATAACTTGTCTCTGGTTATGTATAAGATTTGAGACTTTCAGATTAATAGAAGTCAACCTCTTTTCATCTCTTTGTAAAAAACTATGCTAAAACACTCGGGCATGGAGGATCCAATCGAGGGTTGTTATGTTGTTGTAATGTAGGTTTGATTGCAGCGGTATCATGACCAATTTTAGTTAGCTTCATAGATGATTTTAGGGGCGAAATGTCGCTCATGGGAGAAATTAAGGGGCCTCCAATTTTTTATTGGGCGAATTTTTTTGTATTAGAGTGATTTTTTTAAACTTATATCATTAGCCCGTAATTTATTTTAGGGGAAAAATTGTGTACAGGGTTAGCCCATGTTTTTAGGAGGGATAAAGGAAAAAAATATATATATCTCCCCTGAAATTTGGAGGGACAATCTTCCATTAGCCAAATTTCTAGAAGTATGGGAATTTCTGATAGCTTCTTTGCCCTGCCATTTGGTAAAATCAGGGTTTATGGTTTAATTTCACCCCAATTTTGTGGTATGGCTAGTGGGCACTGGGTAGCTACAATATTCCCTTTGCCCGATTTCCAAAGAACATGGATATTTCTGAGAGCATTTTGGCCCTCCCACATCGTATAAATTATATTGGATCTGACCATATATGCATTCCCCAGTTTACATCTTCGTGGTTATTTGAATTTCCCCTTTGGGCCTTGATGGAACAGAGGTTTACGGTTTTACTCTTCGACATTCTTCTGATACTGCTTGTTTCCCCTTTGGGCCTTGAGGTTTACGGTTTTACTATTCAAAGTTCTTTTGCTGGGTAACGGGTTACTCCCAGGTTCGTCCCAGGCACCAGTGACCATATTCCATTAGCCTTCCAACAAAGGAGGACCCTGCTCACGACTCAGCACTGAGGCTCGACCACACTTTCTTCTACTAGGTAACGGGTTACTCCCAGGTTCGACCCTGGCACCAGTGACCATATTTCATTAGCCTTCCAATAGAGGAGGACCCCGCTCACGACTCAACGCTGAGGCTCAACAACACTGGAAAACTCGCATATATGGATTCTGATTCTCTACGTTTCCATCAAACAAGTGGTGTAGTTACGGCTTCAGAGAGGTGCTTATGGATTTTCTATTTGTTGAACATATAAGTTAGTGAATGTCTTTCTACATCCATCCGGTGTAATTTTCATCAAAACTATAATATAAGAGATAACACAATTCAAATAGCATTTAAATTGTTTAATGGCATGGAGGTTTCATCATAGTTGATTTCTTGTTTCTTTGCTTAGCCCTTGGATACCAATATTTCTTCATGATTATCCAGTGATCCATTGACTTGTAGTTTATTTTGTATACCCATTTTCATCCTCCTATTGGTACTACACATCATACCTTTTTCTCTGGGAACCCCTTTGAAAATACTTGGAGGGCCTTGTGCTTTTATATTAATCATTTTATTTCTTGGTAACATCCCTTTGATTATCTTTTTTAGAGCAACTAAGATGAGTCAACTTTATGTCCCAATGAGACTATTCGGTTCCACCTTGATTCATGTTACAAATTATTAGTACCTATGTGAGTCGTACTCATCCTTTGTTTCCCAATATTAACCTCTAGTTGTCCTAGTGGTTTATTGATATGTCATTTAAAATATGTGTTCCCAATAATTGACCATTCCTGGTGGAATGCTTTCAGTCACTACTAGGTGATTCTTGCATTTATTGTATGAACAAGGAAAGTCTTTAGTACACTTCTCATTTCTTTCCCCATTAACTTTTGTTGTCATTCTATGTCAGCCACACCTTAATTTCTACCTCATGTTGGATTCAATGACTCATCATTACCTTGCTTCTCATGGGCCTCCCCATATTGACTTCAAAACCTATATTCTATGGGTTTTTCTTAGAGGACTATCTACCTTGGCCTTATCTTCATCATTGGTGGGTGCCTTAGAATAAGCAAGGATAGACATGAGTGCTCCTTGACATGGTTGTTTCATACATGCTTCACTTCAACTCATCATTACACTTTTGAGAAATATACACTTGACAGTTCAATGATCTAATTGATTCTACCAATTTCTCAAACGTTTTTGAGATGCATCATACCTCAAAAGGCAGTTTCCCTTCAAATAGTCCCCCACATGTTCTGGCATCACCATTTTCTTTCATATATATAGCTTCATTTGTTGTAATTTGAATACTAGGTCTTGGAGTTTACGAACACCATTGTCATCTTTTTGGTTAATTCTGGACACCAATAAAATTTGTTTACAATAGTTTACAGTTTAAATTTTGGTCAATTCTAGACATCAATAACTAGCAGTTCCCTTGTTTACAAAAGTTTACATATTACCCATTGACAGATTCTACACCAAATATCAAGGAGTATTTCCAAATCTTTGATCTTGACTACCCTTCTTAGAAAAAGGCATTAAGCACTCAACAACATTACTGGGGCACCTATAGTAGCAACTATGTCCGTATTCAATTAGTGATGCTCATTATGATGTGGACACATAAAATTGAAGAGAAACAGAGAAACATGAGTTGGTGGATGAGCAACATTTTGAAGAGACAATGTGGAAAAAGGCCAATTCCATTTCTAGTTCCATGAAGAAGGTGAGAATTTCATTTTCAATATAGCCAGACATGGGTTGCTTGAATTGTTGTCAAAAGATTGTGGTTCCATGCAACTTCATTTTTTATAAAAAAAATCTTTAGGTTTGAGTAGGTTACTAACCTTCCTCGTGTGGGGATGGTAGGTATCTTAGAGCCTTCACGAAGTCTGCAAAACTATATTTTTCTTTCTTCATCTAGCTTGCATTCCAAAGATACCATTCCTTTGAACTCGATTACAACACCACCAAAATCTATATGCTTATCATAGGAATTCATCAAGTTTGTGTAGTTTTATTTGTTTTAATGCCTCACAATCACATTTCCTCATATTTCATCATCATTTGGTCTATATTATTCACCTTTTCATATCCTTTACTTAGTGTTGAGTCATGGGATTCCTTCTTGCAGTCTCTTCCCCTAACATTCACCATTCAAATCAAGAATCACATGCAATAGATTTAGAGTGGTAGAGGTGATGGCAAGATGCAAGGAGTAACATCATTAGTGGCAAGGGTAGAGCTCAAAAAAAGAGGGGTGGCTAGGAGTAACATCATTAGTGGCAAGGGTAGAGATCAACAAAAGAGGGGTGGCTAGGGAAGAGTTGGATGGAAGGGGGCATAGCTAGGGTAGAGCTTCAACTCTGTGCAAGGCATTCCGCTTCATCGTCTACACTAGAATAAATGGTAATATTACAAAGGAAGAAATTGTCCTTTTTAACAACATCAATCTTAAAAGACATATATTATGTCAATTATTGTACCAGGTTTGACTTCTATTAAGAAGGACTTCAGATTTTACTATATAGTAAATGCCTATATAATATAGAAAGAATGTGTACAAAGACTACCAAAAATTAATATGAATCAAGAACATGTCTTCTTCCAAAAGGCATATAACAGTTAAACTTGCATTGTTTATTACATTGACTAGATTACTCATCCAACACCATGAATAAAAAATCGCTATTCACTATATTCTTCACTGAAATGGGATGATAATTGAATTTGTTTTTGCAAAGATTGGGTCTTTTCTTAACAGGATAGTATTTCTTCAAAAGCAGCCCTAACTCTATTAAGTAAATACAAAATCATTATTCACAATATTCTTCTTCATTGAAATGAGTTGATAAATCTGTTTGTTTTTGCAAAGATTGAGTTTTTGTTGAAAAGGTAGTATGTCTTCGAAGGCAGCCCAAATTCTATTAAGTAAAATAGTGGTATGAAGTTGAACTCTGTTATGTAAAACAGTAGTATGAAATGACAAGGAAACTACCAAAAAGTAGTATGAAATAAGAACATTGCTTCTACCAAAAGGCATTTATCAATAAGGAGAATCATCTACCACGTCAAAAAAGTAGTATGAAATGACAAGGAAACTACCAAAAAGTAGTATGAAATGAGTTGATAACTTGGTTTATTTTTGTAGAGATTAGGTCTTTGTTGAAAAGGCATGTCTTCAAAGGAAACCCTAACTCTCTTAAGTAAAATAGTAGTATGAAATGTCAAAGAAGTTACCCAAAATTAGTATGAAATAAGAACAATGTTATCTATCAAAAAGCATATATCAATATAGACAATCATCTGCCCCATCAAACAAATGAGAATCATCTGCACATCAAAAAAGTGAAGCAGGCATCGTAAATTATAACTAGAATACTCCTTTAACACAATGATTAAAATCCCCGTTCACGATGTTCTTCATTGAAATGAGTTGAAAACTTGGTTTTCTTCTGCAAAGATAAGGTCTTTGTGAAAAGGAAAGTGTGTCTTCAAAGGCAACCTTAACTCTCTTAAGTAAAACAACAAGTTTCATATATAAATGCTTCAAGGATAGAGAAAAGAAGATGTTGTGCTAACAAAAAATCAATGTTATTTATCGAAAGATATCCTTTTCATTCACTGGAATCGAATACCCTTGTTAGAAAAAGGCATTAATCACTCAACAACATGACCGGGACACCTGTAATAGCAACTATGTCCATATTCAATTAGTGATGCTCATTATGATGTGGACACATAAAATTGTAGAGAAACAGAGCAAGATGAGTTGGTGGATGAGCAACATTTTGAAGGGACAATGTAGAAAAAGGCCAATTCCATTTCTAGTTCCATGAAGAAGGTGAGCATTTCATTTTCAATATAGCTACACATGGGTTGCTTGAATTGCTGCCAAAAGCTTGTGGTTCCCTGTAACTTCATTTTTTATAAAAAAATTCTTTAGGTTTGAGTAGGTTACTAAGCTTCCTCGTGTGGGGATGGTAGGTATCTTAGAGCCTTCATGAAGTCTGCAGAACTAGTTTTTTCTTTTTTCATCCAGCTTGCATCCCAAATATACCATTCCTTTGAACTCGATTACAACACCACCAAAATCTATATGCTTATCATAGGAATTCATCAAGTTTGTGTAGTTTGATTTGTTTTAATGCCTCACAATCACATTTCCTCATATTTCATCATCATTTGGTCTATATTATTCACCTTTTCATATCCTTTACTTAGTGTTGAGTCATGGGATTCCTTCTTGCAGTCTCTTCCCCTAACATTCACCATTGGACTTAGTTTTTTTTTATGGCTAACTATTTTATGAGAACTTGGTAGTTAGGTTTCAACTTGTACACCAAAATGATACATTTAGTGCCCGTGTGAGTGTAAATGCCTAGCGTTCCTTTATAATATTGGCATACCAACTCGCTTACTGCCAGTAGGAATGCTCTGGTAAGTTTAATTGCCTTGGCTTTATAGATGAAAAATTTTCCAACTTCTACCTATCCCTAAAATTTGTTTACAACAATTTACAGTTTAAATTTTGGTCAATTTTGGACATCAATAACTAGGATGAAATTTTTGATATATTGGTCCTATTATTGATTCTCATCCTTGAAAACTTCATATTCAACCAATTTCAGTAATCTAGTTTTTTCCACTCCTCGTTGGAGTCATCATTATTTTACCTTTCCTCATCTAGCACTTTGATGCCATAATATGATATAGAAGTTTCATCCTCATTTATGAAATCTCAAGAAGGAAATTTGGTACCACTCATGCTCAAGCCAAAACCCTTTGGATCATTTTGATTTTCTCTTCTAGGAATGGGACCCACTTCTAGCCAAAATTATTGTCCTAATACATGGGTGTTAGGAGATTCTTAGGGTAGTATTTTTCCAAATTGGGAGGAATGTAGTTCTCATTTAATAGATAAGCCATCTTTCTTATTTCCTTGAACTTATAATTTGAATACACCTAACCTACCAAATTTATAGGTGAATTGAATGGTTCTTATTTCTATTCTTCACACTGAAATGGTAATTAGTGGACACAATCTTCTTGGGAATCTCCAACATGCTAATGGATTTTCTGACCAAGTTTGAAAATCTTATTGGATGGTACAAGGACCAAAACCCCCCAAACCCTAATGTAATATAACTATACCATCTGAACCATTTATCCACCCATTGAATTCTCAATCTCTTAATGGTTTTGAATATTGGGGTGGTATCCTAATGTTTGCTCTTCTTTCTTATTGTCATTGTTAAGTCTTTGAAGGGAACCTCTAGTTTTCCACCATTCTTGTTTTCATTACACTTGTAACATTTTATTTCCTTCTTCCACATACCATCTGGATTATAGAGTTTACTACCATCACACATATTAATGTATGGATTTGCACCTATTTTCATTATATCCCTTAAGCTTTGTAGTATTTCTAGGTCTTGAAGCATATCACAATGTGAAGAGAAATTTGGGAAAAAGTATTAGAGTAGCTTCGTTCAAATTGAATATTCTATACTTTGTAGGAATTTTACTAATTTTATATTATTTCTCTTGCAGGTTTAAATTTTGGCTTCTAGATCAATTTGAAATTTCAATTGTGGAATATTTATTGATATTTCAAACACTGATCATGGGAAGAAAAGATCAAGACAAAATGATCTATCATCATACTTTCAAAGACCTCAATCCAAGGATCCACATTCTCTTCATGCATCAAGCTCTTTTGAGCAACCTATCACTGAAAGAGATGTCAACTTTTGTGAGAATGTATATAATATCCAAATAATAGATAAGGAAATATGTTCCTCTGGTGATCAAAGTGAGATAAATGCATTTTCACCAAAAATTGGCAGTACAAATATCAAAAATATTTCATTGGAAAAGAGCACAACCAATTCACGGAAAAGACAAAAGGGCCAATGGGACATAGGGAGAGGCTTCCAACCAGATTGGGTCTCAAAATTTCCATTTATTGGTCCATTACCTCCAAAAAATGAGAAAGAGAAACAAAAAGTTAGATGCAATATATGTAGTTGGAAACTTGGCACGTCAACGACATTTCAGATGAAGTTAGATACAATTGAGAAGCATGTAGGAAAGGTGTATGAAAAGAAAATTGTAGATGGTGAGGAGAAATCTATTGTTAGATGGAAATCATCCTAGGAATGCCGACATGTCAAATATGTTGATGAATATAATGAATATTTAATAAGTAAGCAAAAACTCGAGGTAGGTGGAGGAACCATCACATATCTATTAGAAAAGACGATGGAAATAAATTTGTTATCCAAGAAAATTTAATTAAGCACTGTATTTCACATCTTATCTAAAGGGCGTCCTATGAAAGATTATCTGTATTACATTAAATATCTATATTTTCTTCAAATTCCAAACTTTCCATCTTCTCATTGGTCTTTAATGAGTGGTTGGGAATGGGAAAAATATTTAGCTCTAGTGGAAAAGGATGATATGAAAGAGAAGATTGCAAGTGCTAGGTTTGTGTCATTGTCTTTGGATGAGGTTACATCTATTGATAACACTTCATGGATTTGTATGAGTATTTATATGGTTAATAACCATATTAGGCATTCCTATCTACTTGGGGTTCATAAAATGATGGATAATTCTACAGCTGAAAATATTTATGAACTTGTTAATAATAATTTGAAGGAAAGTGGTGGTATGGATCCTTTAATGATCGCAAAAAAGTCGGTATGTGTTGGATCGGATGGAGCATCGGTAATGCAAGGACAAAGGAATGACCTTTGTGTTAGACTACAACTATCAGCTTCATCGTATATGTTGAGTATTCATTGTATGGCTCCTAGGATGAATCTTGCATTTAAAATAGTAAGCAAGTTTCCATCAGTTTCAAAATTTGAAGATCTTGTACAAGAGGCTTATGCATATTTTTCTCGTAGTCCCAAACGATTTTCAGAGTTTAAAAAAATTGCCGACGATGTTACAAATGCAAACAAGCTATTAAAGGATGTTGATACAAGATGGATCTCATTGAATGGACCATCTTAAAGATTATTTAGTGAGTACCATTCCTTGGTAGGGGTGATGTATGAACATCACTTCAGTGTAGATAAAGCTCAAGATCTTCTCTTTCGACTGACTGACATAGAGACATTATTAACATTGGTTGGAATTCTTCCTATGCTAGATGAAATGAATGTCCTCGTGAAAATGTCTCAAAGTCACACAATGTATATTCCAGAATACACAAATGCAAGAAAATTTCCATGCCTTTCATTGGATAATTTGTATACGATGCAAGAGTCTTTCGTGGGTACATGGTTTACAAATTGGACTACGATCATTGATATAGAAAATACTGAAAATTATTTGAAGTTTGATGAAAAAGGGATACTATGTATGGAAGTGCGTGGGTATATGGTTCCTTTTCATTATATTGATAAGACAAGACGAACCACCAAAGAGCACCCTGTGTCAAGCTACCTATTCGACAATGTTGTCCTTTTAGTGAGCCACAACTTGATATAAATTGAAAATTCATTGTCATCGGAGATAAGAGAATGATTCCCTCGAGATGAATTGTTGGAGGCCATGTATGTGGTGTACCCTGAATATTGGAATAATTTAAAATGTCAACCTACTTTAAAACATGACTTTGTGGAAAAATTAAATACTTTAGTGGACCGCTTTTGCAAGAAGGCGATATACATGGAGAACAAGTTGAAGGTATTTTGGATCAATCAAAATTGTTTCAACAAGCCACACGCTTCGCTGAAACAATGTGGAATAAATTTCGCGCTTTGGAGAATCCTCTTGAATATGGTGCAATAACAAGATTATGGACTATTTTAGGTGCTATCCAATACTTACAGGAACACATATCCGAATATTTCAAATTAGCGGATTTGTGTCAAACCATGATTTTGGGATCAGTGGAGGATGAGAGAATGTTTAGTGCACTATCATTTTTGAAGTCAAAGATG
>SNQJ01S0156812.1:41755-62249 GCA_010110895.2 Picea sitchensis
TTGGTCCTTATTGGATTTATCCAAATTAGGTTTGCATGCACCCACATCAAATTAGGATTGATGATTCCTGAGGATAAATGATATTGTTTCTTGATTAGGTTGTGTTTACAGGCTATGATTTCAACCACAACAATCCACTTAACATTAGGCAGGAATTCACTTCGATGTGACAAAATGGTGTATTATAACTACTGTTTACCATAGACAATTTCCACATTATATCTTGTCGAAGTGGATGTGTTATTTCACTCCTTTTGGATTTATTGAAATTAGGTTTGCACTGATGCCTTTTTCTGACTTGCCAGCTTGATGCATTCAATTTCATATTTTTGTTTTCTTTATTTTATTTCAGAAGTAATAGTATTGGTCACGATTCATCTCATAGTAGAGTAGAGTGAATATTTTGAAGTTGATGAGCAATTGAGAGCACAATCTAGACAACTTTATAACAATGTGCATATACATGACAATGTAGATGATTATGATGGTTGCATTGTAATTGACCTCATGTGCTAAATCATCGAAAGGGGGTGCTAATGCACAAGGGGTCTGTGCTATATGCACAAGGATCCCAAACAATTTTGGTTGTTGTTGCCAAAGAATCATTTGTTGTGCACATTATCACATAATTAATGTATTATGTCATTGGGGTTTGAGGTTTATATTACATGCATGCAAATGCCAAATGGTTAATATAATTGAATTGAGGAGTAGATGTTCATAGCCATAGGGTCATATCACAAGAATGCACTTGCATTCATAATTGGAATTTTGTTGTGGACTTTCCAATCTTGAAGCCAGCCTTGTGGACAAGTTTCAAGAAAGGGTGAACTGAAAAATTCCATGCCAACAAATTCTTCGAATCAAATTCTTGAAGTGATCCCTCTTAGGAAACCCTAAACAAAGAGAAAAATCCAAAAACCCTAGATCCACAATCCTTAGGGAAATGCCTTTAGCCATAATCTTCAGATCAATTGTAAAGAAGATGATCATAAACCCTGGTTCACAAAAACTTGGTGATGCCCATAGGCTAAAAGAATAAGTCACTTGTATAAGAGAGCAATAGCTCATGTTGATGTTACAAACAAGTCTTGAGTCTGTATTTATACTCAAACCAAGAGGTATGGTGTCCTTTCCAAGAGCATTTATAAGATCACATAATGACAAGTTGGGTCTTAACTGGTTAGGAATATAATAAATGAGTGTTGAGCCCAACCCTAGAAACACACTGAAATGATTACAATGTGAGGGCCACTTTGTGCGGGTTGATATCTATTATATACTTGGCATTTGTAGAGGTCCTCTATCCTGGGGATGATCTCTTATTTATTGATTAGGATTTTGAATCATAGTGGCCCTGTGTTGGAAGACTTATTACAAGGGACCATCGTTGAAGTGCTGCAAACTATATTGTAGGTCTTATTGAAGCATAAATACTTTGATTCAACATGTTATTCATCTAATCAACCTATTATGGGAAGAGGATATGTTTTCTCCTGTATTATAATCTTCATTGTTTTGTGTTCTTAAATATAAGTTCACTTATGTTTAATTCATCATGATAATGAAGACTTCAATTCACTTATGTTTAAATATAATTTCACTTCAGTGTTTTCTCCATGAGAATGAACACCAAGAACTCTGTCCCATCAAGCACAGACCTGGAAGAAGCAGCAAGTCATCATATTTTCTGTTAAGTATTATGTTTTTTAAGGTTGTTATAATTCTAGGTTTATATTGCAGACTATATAGCATCAAGAAATACTGGGAAATATTGTCTAAAGATATAGATAGGCTCTGTAATAGGTATGTTACTATGTCGTCGGCACTGTCTTTTGCTCAAAAAAATTGAAACAGAACTGTGATGTAAATTTTCTACTGGCACTGCCAGAGCTTTGATCAATATAAAATTCCCCAATTATGGTTTTAAAAAAGCATCCTAGGCAAATTTAAAGCAGACTTTGAAATTTGAAGAAATTTGAACTCCAACCTTCAAAAGTGGAAAACCTTATGAATGAGGTCTAAATACCACAATGTTAGTGCTACTTGGTTTCTCAAAAGGTATCTCCCCATAGCCTGGTGCACTCAAGAAGACTTGCATCGATCTTGGTGCAATAGTGTATGATGGCACAAACGAAGAAGCCCTTGGAAGCATACAATAGTTATGTGACATTGGTAGAGTGCACAGGGCAGTCATGTGACAATCATAGAGGGTGCAGGGAAGTTATGTGACAGTGGAAAAGGGTGTTGGGCTATTTCCTGTTCTTGCTAGTTTCTTTAATGAAGGTGTTTTTTGTTTAGAAAGTGTTGTTCATAGTTCAATTTAGAACAGTTAAGAATTAGAGGTGTTTTATTTTTAGCATAATTTTATGAATTTGGAAAATCACTTGAGAGAGGTCTTCCAAGATTATATGGGGCACTTTTTCGAGGCTAGAGGACACATGCATTTATGTAATCTGTCTTCTCCATGTTGGACACTCCATTTAAGGGTTCCTCTCATGCAATTTTGGTGTGCTCCTCTAGAGAGATTTAGGATTTTCTATTTTAGGAAGCCCTTCATGTTGGCTGGGCACTTTGTTTTAAGAAGATAGGGTTAGAAGGTGGTCCACATAGATGGTTCTATTGTTGTAAAAAAACTAGACATCTTTTCCTATAAAAGCAAGGTAGACTGTGTGGTGGATTGATTCCATTTTTGAGTCACTGCATGTATTTCTTACAGTTAATGGAAGCAAATGTGATTGAGATTTCATATTTTATCAGAGTGATGTGTTTGTGGAACTAGTATTCAGAATCTACTGTTTTGATCAATGTTTACATTTTCAGATTTTATCTCTTTGGATGCTCTTGATTTTTATTCTAGAGGTTTTGTTGCCGAGTTCACTATCACTTACACCAATTATGTTGTTTGTTGTTATTACTTGACCATATATGTACAAGTTCTTAATCATGGCTTCAATGAAACTGAGTTGTTTGGTCGCCTCTGTTTGGACCATGGTGCCCACATTAACTTCAATATTTGGCATATCTTCATAATATGTCCAAGGATGGTTTAAGGAGTAGATGCTATCAAGTTTTGATCCCCAATAATGAAAGAGAGGATACGATAGTTACCATTAGAGATGGGTGTCATGAATTTTCACTAACTTGGTTTAGGGAATGCTCCCACTACATATGAGGTTGATGAATAATGCTTCTGAGTATTTCCCGAGGAATGTTTTTAGGTTCACTGATCTTTAGAAGGAAGTTTGTTTTTCTCTACTTATAGAAGAAATACAAATCAAGAGGAAGGGATTGGATTCCTTTATCACTATGCCACAAGCATAGACTACAATCTTGCTCAAGTATTTTTCCCAATTATGATACAATATTAATATCCTTATTTTGTTTTTATCTAAAAACAACATTATGCTAGATGCCTAACCAAAAGGTGAGTTAGAAGCTAAACTTCACAACCTTATGTTAGATTGTTGGTCGTGCCCATAGATAGATGTCAAAGCGATGGAAATAATTTTTGTCTCTTTCTCAATCCAAGGTATGATTTTAGGTTTCATTCATACAATCGGTCTAAAGGGGAAGGATGATAGGGTTGGGGCTTCCAAATATGTTGGATGAATACTTAATTTAAAATCTTGCCAAACATATCATTCAAAAATTTCTAGCTTGGACAAAAGGTTAAAGTATCCTTTAAGGAGTCAATTTAAAATTTAGACAATTTTTAAAGTAAATTTAAATAGATTCTAGGTTGTGTAGGTTTGTTTAAATTGTCCTGTAACAGCTTGCATACAATTCTACCTTTGGTAGTGCCTTCTAGCAGCACTGGTCATCTTGATTCTCTGTTATCTTCTTGGATGCAGAGGTACTAGATTCACCTATAGGGCTCTTGCACCTACACTGGATGCATACTGGGTTTTGGGATCCACACCAAAAACTCACCTGTTTGGGGAGTTTCTTTAGTAGGTGCATTTTCGATCATCTGAATGGCACACAATTAGCATGCAATTTGTTGGGTGTGTTTCATGTATCATTTTTTTGCAGGGTGTGCATTTATATGGGGTAGTGGGCTCTGGGCTGAAGCATGTTGTTATAAGGTGTTGATATTGTGCTTATTACCATTTTTATGTGTATTCCCTACTTTTCATTGTCACTGAGGCATGTGTTGTTGGCTTCCATATAATTGTTGAACTTTATTTTATAGGTCTTTGTTTGTTAATTTTTTAGGATGACCACAAAATTACATCAATGAGACTGAATAAAACAACAAGTGTGGGTACAATATGGGAGTGCAAAAGCATCTCCAAGATAATGCTGCAATTTGTATAGCATCAAATTGTGTGTAGTAGGGAAATTGTACAAGCACACTGACTCCATCGCTCAACCACCAATGATTAAAAAACAAAAATCAAAATTTATCCTCCAAATACAAGGAGAATGGTGGGCAATGCAGATATTAATATCTGGTTGGAAAAACTGGAGTGCCAATACAAGTAGGTTATTGACAAGCAGGAAAAATTCAAGAAATATTTTTAGTGGAACCGTGATAATTCGAGGTAGGGAATTGCACAGAACCATGGTGTGTTAAAGTAATAAATAACACAATTTCAAGGAGGACCATGGAATTTTGAGGTTGGAGGTTGCACAGAATCATGATGCATTAAAACAAGAAGTAACAGAAGTAACATAGAAGTCACTAAAAGCAAGGGTGTATTGAAGGACCATATTAAGAAAAGCCACAAGGGTTAATGGCATTCACCAAAGAGTCTTTGGACAGCTTAATTGATGAAACTCACCAACCCAGGAAGGCACAACTAATCCACGACCAACTTACCAAGCATATCTACAAATGGCTTAGAACTAATCGACAACCAAGCATATCCACGAATGGCTCACTGGTCACCCTTATCCAACTATATTCTTATACAAATAAACCAATGTAGGTGTATCTGATGAGGGTAAAATTAGAGTTATCAAAGTTCAATGGAAATGAAAAACAAAGTGTGACCTAGATTAACAAAGAAGAGAAATACTCGAAATACATGATGTTCAAGACTGCAACAAAAAAAATCAAGTACGCCTTCATGCAACTTGAGGACATTGCATACAATTGGTACATGTGGTGGAAGGCCTCCAAAGTATTTTGTTCATATAACTAGGATATATTGAAAGGCAATTTCTTTAAGATATTCCAAGGTGTAACAAAAAAATACCTTTTTCCAATTCTCACCAGAATACTAAAAACATGCGATGTATATGAATACATGAATGACTGGGAAATATTGGCAATGCAAGTCCTTGGGTTAACTCAAGATCAACTACTCCAAATAGTATGTTTCCATATTAAAGCTTTACATAAAGAACATTGTATAAATGCATAGTGTTACAATCATGGAAAGGTCAAATGTAAGGCAAAAATTGCAGAAATTAAACTAAATAGGCCATTCCAAAAATATGACAAGGTTTATTCAAGATGAAAGTCTCCCCAAACCACAAACACTGACAAATAAAAATATCTTCCATTGCATCTACAATAAGGAAATAAACATAGTTTGGAAGGCCAAAGATGAAGGGAAGGCAAATGTATGAAATGTGGAGAGATATGGGATCCTAGGCATAGGTTCTATAAAGGATATAACTCAAAAACATTATATAAATGTGGAGGTAGATAAAGAAGATGAATCAGATATTAAAAAAACATATGAAAACGAATCATGCAACCGTCAAAGTGTCATGTCAAAGTCAAAGGACGAGAAAACACCAAAAATATTGTTAGCAACCATAACTGTTATTACCCAATCACAAACATCAAAATTAAAGGGGCATATAAAAAAGAGCAAAGTTACAGTTCTAACCATATTTTTGTTGACATCAATTTTGCAAGGAGATTAAATCTTTTTGTGTATCTGGTCCTAGATATGAAGGTTTTGGTTAGGGGTCAATGACTACAAACATTAGGTACGTGTGCCACAAATCACCAAAATCACCTTGTTAAATTCAAATGCCAAGAGGAAAAACATAAGTTGCCTAGGTTCCAACCTCTCTGCATACCCAAATTGTACCCTCACATCAGATGGAGAAACTAATTCGTAAGGGAGCACTATTATATATACCACAATGCCATTAAATGGAGATACTAGCCTAGGAACTAATTGACTCTTGGCATCGAGGATTCAATAACTAATCCCAAAAATAAAATGGTATTCCAAGACCTACCCATGGAGATGCCACCAGAACAAGGAATTTAACATGTGATTGAAATGAATCTATATTTGACCCCTATCACCATAAAACAAAAATAGAAAGATTAATTCAGGATCTACTAAGATGTGGTGTTGATACAAAAAGCAGAAGTCCTTATGTAGCCCTGGTGGTTTTAATACAAAAAAGGATGTTTCTGCATGTTGTCTATATATTATTGAGGATTAAACAAGATAACAATCAAGAAAAAATTGTGCATTCTATTCATAGATGAAATGTTGGACGAATTTCATGGAGTCAAATAATTTTCAAAATTTGGATACGAGGTTGACATATTATGAAATTAGTGTAAAACTAGAATATATTGTTAAAATTGCCTTTCGAACACATGAAGGACTCTGCAAATTCAAGGTCATTGTTTGGGTTAACCAATCGTCTTTCCACCATTCAAGCAACAATTAATGGAATTTTGGAATCCTATCTAATGAAATTTGATACAAGACATGGAAGGAACATTTCAAGCATGTGGGTTAAGTACTGTCTCTTTTGGGGGAAAATCAGTTTTATGCAAAAATGTCAACATGAACATTTGGTAAGGAAGAAGTAGAATACCTTGGTCATATTATATCAAATGGAGTCAAAGTAGATCCAAACAAAATCAAGGAAATCATAAAGTCACACAGGACCCAAAACATATCCAAATTGAGAGGATTTTTAGGCTTAATACGAGCACTAAGAGACAGAGCGACACTAGCGTAGCCCTAGACTCCAAATCAGTGCGGATTCATGGGACCTTCCCTCGTTCCATGAGATCTCAGCGACATGGACATACCAGATCTCCTCCCAAGAGATAGATGAGATCCCCTAGACCTCGTCGGTGCACTACCTCTACCAGTCAGCATCACAACGAACGATCTAGGCACCCCACCAAGTCCCCCTCAGGAAAAAAGACTATTCTCGGCTTTCTTCATTCAATATTGGATAGTAGGAGAGATGGATGAATTCCATGACAAATCTACTTTCTTTCTTCAGGTTCCTCTTTCCCTTAGATCTTCTTCTCCTATGATAGACCCTATCACTAGCGCTGGTATCTGAACTCAAGGTTGAGGGTTCTTCATGCCTCAGGGTAGATATTGTTGATATTATGGTAGATGCGGGAGGTATTAACCTCCATTGTGACCTTTGAGAAGATTAGAATATTTCAGAAGGAAGAAAATAATTGAATGTAATCCTAGAAGAGATGTCGGCTAAAGGAGTTAATTAATATGAACTAATTAGTAACCAGAATGAGAAGTCGGCCCAGGCAGTCTGGTAGAATTAATATAAATATAGGGCGTCAGTATTTACTTTACACACAATTCTCAGAATCATAGAGATACACTTGTGCACACTGCAGCTGGGCAGTCTTGTGCACAAGTCCTGAAGAAGGTGTTGCTGCCAGTTCTAAAGTCTATAGTCTTTCTGGGTTGGACTCTCTGATCAACTTTGGTTACTTCTTGCTTGGTGCATTAGCCTTGCTTGGCTATTTATTTGGTACCAGGATTCTTCTCTCTGTAAAGGTCAAGGTGCTCGGGGCTGGCTTCGGCCTATGGTTGGGTGACAATAGTGATATTGTCTATGGTTAAACGAGCACATCCATGTTTTAGAAAGATTGGAGGCCTATTATTGGAGCTCTCTAGATTATATGTCTTGGTTTGACACTTAGATTAGTTTATGATCCTATGTGGAGCACCCCACTTCATTGGCACATATGTGGAGGCACATACACATTTTTCATACTCTTGTTGCTTCAATAATGAGATCATCCTCCTCCATTGATGATATTCGATCTTGGCATGATGGATTCCTTGTTTGAGGAGAGCGCTCTTCCTTTACACTCATTTTTAGATTTTTTTATCCCTCTCAATGATTATGTTTGAGATGGTGTAACATAGTTTGAGTCTCATTATGTGGATTCCTTTGCTTGATTGGATACTCTTGGGACATGGATTTATTTGAAGTACCATTCTTAGTGGAGTGCGCCATTGATTCCATCTTATTTGCACATATTTTGAGGCATGGCCTCTTATTTATGGGGTTGTCCCTTTGGTTTATGGATCGAATGGATGACTTAATCATTTTTTAGGATCTACTATCTTTATTTTATATTTTCATTGAAAATACATATTGGTTATTTAGAAAGGAAAATGAGCTCTAGTTAGCTAAGCGAAAAGAAAAATGGTCTATGCACTAGGTTCCTATGTGTTCATCATAGGAGACCTATTAGCATGAGACCAACATTCCTCTAATGAAATTATACTTTTATGCTAAGACTAAAAGAGCATTACATGTAGCCAGTGGAGGATGAGAGAATCTTTATTACACTATCATTCTTGAAGTCAAAGTTGAAGAACATGATTGAAAAAAAAGCATTACATAGTTTCGACTAATAATGCACATGTTATGGAGAGTTTCATGTAACTAAGAAAGAAATGTGATTATTGGTGATTGTATCACATGAGAAAAATAACTTTATATATGCTCCAGGATCATTTACTTCTTCATTACTTTTCTACAGCTCAATTTTGTGAATCGGTATGTAGTAAGATCCAAGTGACATACATTTTATATACTACCCTTAATGGGATTAAAATGGGTGATAGGACTTTGAATGTGCACCATACTACTACCAGGTATAGATATAAATGAGGAAATAATATCCCTTAACCTACATCTCTTATTTTCCATGCTTACTTATGAAAATCTAACTGAGAATTTCTCTTTTTCTAAGGCCTAATATACGCCCAACATTTATTACAAGTTATGTGTCCTTTTACTTTTTTATAAGACAATAAAAATATAATGGATAAAAGAGACCTCTCATCCTTGGAAAGGGGTCAATTTTTAGTACAAATGGATGATTAGAAAGGATGTCATGCATGGAATGTGACCTATCAATATTCTTATACTTTTGGAGTTATTGATGGATATAATTATGTGCACTCCTATTTAAGAACATCTTGTGATGAACTTGTTTGAAGGGTCCTTTCCTAATCAATGAATTAGTAATAACGAATGCATAATAGAAGTGGTAGAGAAAAGATTAATATATCATGATCTTGATAGAAGTGGTGGTCACGATCAACACATATGAACTTTGTGGTAAAATATCATCAAAACTGATAGAGGGATATGCATAAACATAACCCCTTAATGCTTTCAACATTGTTTGGAGGATGGACAAATTACGTTTCTTTTTCCAAATATGTAAAATGAGTATATTATAGTTTAATGAATACATTTTCCTATTATTATACATGGTTTTATACATTATCGAAAAATTCACCAAGACTTTACAAGGTTTTATAACTCAGTGAAAGATTTGCCATTATTTTATAAGAGTTTCTAATTCAATGAAAGATTCACCATGTTTTTACAAGATTATATAATTGACTAAAATATTCGCTAAAAAATTATATAAACATATTATATTATTGATAAATAGGCTTCAATTTTTCATATGTAGCATGACGATTCACCCATATATTATACATATAAAATTAGGGGGGGTTCTTAAAATCACCTATGGTCAACTTCCTTGTGATCTATTTCCCTCTTACACTGAATGGCTTGGGCATGGAGGATCCAGTCAAGTTGTTGTAGATACATGGTGATGTAGGTTTGATCATTGTGTTGTTGTGATTGTGTTGTTTGGACATATTTCAATGTCTGAAACTTGAGCTTAAGAGTGATATTAAGTTTGTTTTTTTCTTATCCAAGTTGCTTAAAGGCCTGATGTCCATAGCATTATTGTCCACCTTTCTTACTAAGTCTTCCCTCTGCTCACATTTAAACTCAATTCACTGACTGAAGTTTGTTGTGGCCCTCACTTCCCTGTACATTTCTTGTCCAATTTTGTGTTGAACATCATTCATATATTGAGTTTTATCCATTGACCTCAACTCATATAAACCAAACATTCACCAAAAAATATGATGGGTACTGGGCTCATCCTCCTGCAATATGAGGGTGACTATCAGTGCTAACATTCATGGCATCTTTGTCAGGGAACAAATTGAAGACTTTTCCCTGGGTAGAACGACAACAAGCTTGTGATTATGAAGGTGCATCAGATATCAGAACCATTGAAGATTGCATTTCCACCTGGCGACTCCACTATGGTGACTCCACTATCTAGACTCCATTGTTTCAGTGTGACTTCCTCTGGCTACACTTGGAGCCCCTTGGGACACACGATTAGATATGGTCTTTGATGGTGAAAAAAGACCAGACACACTCATTCTGCATATCATTCACCCGACGAATCAATGATTAAAGGATCGATTGGTGACTCCACTGGTTCGAAATGGAAAGAATCCTAGCTCGAAGATTTTCTCCTTTTAATTTTTCTGTTGTTCCCGATTTTCCTAATGTTGTCCCTACTCCAAATGAATGGGGCGATTATTTTCCCATATTTAGAGAGCGTAAAGAGGACAAACCTGCTCAACATATCCATGAGTTTCATGAACTCATGCAACAGTGGGAGATACATCATGAAGATGTATTAAAGAATATGTTCATGTTCTCATTAGCAGGAGATGTTCGTCAGTGGTATCACTCCTTACCCCCTGTCAACATCTCCTCCCTGGGAGAATTTCATGCATCTTTCAATAGACATTGTCAAAAAATTTATTCCTCTAAGTTAATTCATCATAGCTATTGTGAGGAATATAGAGATGGTGTTTAGGACATAGTTAGTTCGTGTGAAAGCTGTGAGAATGAAGGATATACCTCAGAGGAGTTGATGGAGCTGGTAAAATATTTTTCTTCAAGAATAGAGGGATTGGAGGAAGATTTATCTTGTTGCTCTTATGAATAAAATGAAGAGGATATTCCGGTCCTTGAAAAAGATGTTCTTGGAAGCCCTTCTTATGATGAATAAGTGATGTTGGATATTGACCAAGAAGAAACAGATTTTGACAGATATCCTAGCGAAGATGATGAAGATCATAGCTTTTCCATGGTTCCTATTTATAGTGATTGTGAAACTGATCCTGGGGAGAGCCATGAAGGAGAAAAGGAGGAGCCACATCTCTCGACTAGCTTGGATCAGAGTTTTGCCCCTTTCAATTTCTCAACCATATTTGGTTATCCACATCCAGTGTGGGATATAAATGAATGGGATGATTATCTTCCAAGATTAAGAGGAAGAGAGCATGATGATCTCGGTAAGCAGTTATTCAATTTTCATAGATTCATTCTTGAGCATGACTTTGTTCATGAGGATGTCTTGATCAATATGGTCAAATTTTCTTTGGAGGGAGATGCTCGTGAATGGTGTAAATCTCTACCTATTGCTAGTATCCATTCTTTGAAGGATTTTCACGATTCTTTCAATGCATATTACGAGAAGAGTTACCTGTCTCATATTATTTTGGGTGATTGTTGTAAGAAGTTTTCATTCTACATCCAGCAGATGATAAAGTCTTTCTCATGTGATGAGTCTGGTGAAGAACTGATTCAAGAGAAAGTAAGGACAAAAGAGATTATTTTGCAGTTGTGGATGAAATCTTTTCTCTTTCTATTTCCCAAGAATAAGGCCTTCCAGATATGCTTGGTGATAGAACTAATGATTTCATAGCCATAGATGCATTATATTCTACCCCTGGTACACCTGTTGTTTCATATTTAAAAGAAGAGATGGTTGTGGAGGAAGATTCTTCTCTTTTCCTTCAAGAGTTTCCCCATGATGTATTTTCACCTGGGATTGAAGAGAAGAATCTAGATGTTTCTCATTTTCCTGTGGCAAATAAAAGAGTTGTGCACACACCTATATTTGATGAGTATTCGTATGAAGAAGAGCGGATCCCTACATCACATTTTTTTGACTTGGGAAGCAACCAGGCTATGTATGACGGCTATGAATCGGATTCTGATGTGGAAATCAGCCATCCTAGGTCCACAGATGAAATTCAATAGCATGTTAAAGAGAATCATCCAGTGACTGATATACGCGAAGATATCCCTTGCCCTCATCTATCATATCTTATCGGAGAAGACAAAGAAAAAGTGGATCAACAACCTACATCAACCTTTCACTCACCTATGTTTTCCATGGACGTTCAACCAAAGGTGAGAAACCGTAAGATAGAGCATGTTTTTTGTTACCAACCCAGTAGGTTTTGTCACCTATTTTATGATCCTGTAGGGAAGTACATGGAGTGGAATTTTTTCTAGGTATTCAATCATCCAAACTTTATCTTGTCTTCAACACTAGGAAGAGGACTGGAAAATGTAATCAATTTGTTGTCACAGTTTCATTATCTTTTATTGATCAGTGACAGAGTAAATACGTTTTCAGTTAGGAGGTTACTTGACTATCTCTGGTGGAAATCCACTTTAACCTAGCACTTTGTAAAAATCAGTTAGTATAGGATTGTACATAAATAATCTTCTTCTGGAGCCCATGTGTTTGTTTTCATTTTTAGTAGAGTAGTGTGTACATATTTCCCTATTTTCTTCAGCGAAAGTTTTGAGCTCGACTCCATAACCCAACAGCAAAGGCACTAGAGCTGTGCGTTCTTGGAAGCTCGTAGGGAGCATGCCATCCCCTGTGGAGACAAATGTTATCACATAAGGTTGTCAAGGGACATAAGTGTGTGTCGATATACCCGAGTCTATAATTTCTCCCTATCTCTATCCTTTTTGAATCGACAAGTCTTAATTTTGTCCCCTTTCGGCATGTAAAGTTGTCTTCTGTGTTCCCCTATGCCCTGGTCTCTCTCAGTATATTAACCGAAATAAATCACAGCCTCAAGCCCCTCTAGTTTTCTCCAAGGATGAACACTCGTCTCCTTTTTCCCGTCACTAGTCTCCCTATTTTCCCAACCCACAGTCAGTCATCCAAATCCTTGTTCACGCAGGTCGTAGCCATGGACACAAAGTGCAACATTCTAAGCAACATATTTCGGGCTTAAAAGAAGCATGAATTTTTAATCTTTCAGTGGAAAATATTTTAGGAGTAGTTCATATCAATGGCTCATGGGCTTTCAGAATGTCAAAATTGCATGAAGTATAGCGCTAGGGAAAATGATCTAAAGTCCCAAGGCCCGGAGTGAGCATGAGTAGTTGATCTCGAGGGGGACAGATGGCATCTGATGCAAGTGTTCGGTAAGTGAGATTCAGGATTTTTGAAGTGAGAAGTGTGTGAATTTCTCAAAGTTCTAAATCCTAAACTCCCGAAATAATCTGAGCCATCCGAAGCAAGAAGACACGTGGAGGCGGATCCCTCAGTGTTAAAGCTGTCGAAGTCCTAGAGTGTTAAAGTTGTCGAAGGCCCAAAGTCTCGAAGTCCCGAATGGATCTCATTCGTCAGTATGTTAGAAGCCATGCATCACCAGATCCTTAGGTTTAGAGGTTTTGTTTGGAGGCATATGAGGTTGAAATTTGGCATTTCTGATGGCCAAAGTCCCGAAGGGATTTCAGTCGTCGATCTACAATAGCCGCACGTCATCTGATCCAGGGTTACGGACGATTTACTTGAAGGAGGATCCAAGGGACATGTGGCATAAATTTGTGAATTCCAGATAAAGGTCCAAAGTCAATCTCGACCATTCGATTCAAGAGGACACGCATCAATAGATTGCCAGCTTCGGGTAAAAGCCTTGAAGGCAAACGTTGTTTGAGATTTGATTTCTCCGGAGTTTGGAGACCCAAAGAGATCTCGGTTGTTGATCAGCAAGGGCCACGCGTCATCAAATCCATGTCTTTGGGGGATTTTCTCGGAGGAAAATGAGGTCTGAGGTTTAAAAAGTCTGAAGCTCGAATCATGAAACAAAGCTCAGTAGTCTATTCAAAAGGGGAAGATGTGATCCATTGATTTGAAAAGGGAATATTTGAGCCATTGATCACGAATACCCATCCACGATCACGAGGTCGATGGTCATGCTCAATTTTAGGGTTATAAGAATCTCGAGTTTTAAAAGATTGAGGGCGGGCCGCAATCAAAACCACTTTTTTGGGAAAGGGACGTGTGGAGGTTCATGGTGAATTACGGGGACAAAAGAGGTTTGCTTTCAAACCACCCTTGGTCATGCGCGCAATCGCACAATTGCATAGGGTCACGGACCTAGGTCACATTGAAGAAGGAGCAGGTAAACATGAGCTAAACCCCAAGCCCTGAAGAGCCAAATGCATGGCGATCATCAACACAGACAGGTGGCACCCTTATGGCTTTGACACGTGGCACCCTTATGGTTTTGACCAAAAACAAAGGACATTTTAAAGGTGTCATTGTTTGGCTTAACCAATGGTCTTTCCACCATTCAAGAAACAATGAATGGAATTTTGGAATCCTATCTAATGAATTTTGATACAAGACATGGAAGGAAGATTTCAAGCATGTGGGTTAAGTACTATTTCTTTTGGGGGAAAATCAATTTTATGAAAAAATGTCAACATGCACATTTGGTAAGGAATATGTAGAATACCTTGGTCATATTATATCAAATGGAGTCAAAGTAGATCCAAAAAAAATAAAGGCAATCAGAAAGTTGCACAGGCCCCAAAACATATCCAAATTGAGAGGATTTTTAGGCTTAATACCAGCACTAAGAGACAGACCGACACTAACGTAGCCCTAGACTCCAAATTAGTGTGAATTCGTGGGACCTTCCCTTGTTCCATGAGATCTCAACGACATGGATATACCAGATCCCCTCCCAGGAGATGGATGAGATCCCCTAGACCTCGTCGGTGCACTACCTCTACCAGTCATCATTGCAACGAACGATTTAGGCACCCCACCAGGTCCCCCTCAGGACAAAAGAATATACTCATCTTTCTTCATTCGATCTCGGATTGTAGGAGAGATGGATGCATTCCATGATAGATCTACTTTCTTTCTTCAGGTTCCTCTTGCCCTTATATCTTCTTCTCATATGATAGACCCTATCACTAGCGCTGGTATTTGAGAATTCGACCCATACAGTCTGCTAGAATTAATATAAATATAGGTCTCCAGTATTCACTTTACACACAATTCTTAGAATCACAGAGATACACTTGTGCACACTGCAGTTGGGTAGTCTTGTGTGCAATTCCTAAAGAAGGTGTTGCCACCAGTTCTAAAGTCTATAGTCTTTTTGGGTTGGACTCTTTGATCAACTTTGGTTACTTCTTGCTTGGTGCATTAGCCTTGCTTGGCTATTTATTTTCTACCAGGATTCTTCTCTCTGTAAAGGTCAAGGTGCTCGGGGGTGGCTTCGGCTTATGGTTGGGTGACAATAGTGATATTGTCTATGGTTAAACGAGCACATCCATGTTTTAGGATGATTAGAGGCCTATTATTGGAGCTCTCTAGATTATATGTCTTGGTTTGACACTTAGATTAGTTTATGATCCTATGTGGAGCACCCCACTTCATTGGGACATATGTGGAGGCACATACACACTTTTCATACTCTTGTTGCTTCAATAATGAGATCATCCTCCTCCATTGACGATATTCGATCTTGGCATGATGGATTCCTTGTTTGAGGAGAGCGCTCTTCCTTTACACTCCTTTTTATATATTTTTATCCCTCTCAATGATTATGTTTGACATGGTGTAACATAGTTTGAGTCTCATTATGTGTATTCCTTTACTTGATTGGATACTCTTGGCACATGGATCGAGTTGAAGTACCATTTTTAGTGGAGTTCTCCATTGATTCCATATTATTTGCACATATTTTGAGGCATGGTCTCTACTTTATGGGGTTGTCCCTTTGGTTTATGGATCAAATGGATAACTTAATCATGTTTTAGGATCTACTATCTTTATTTTATATTTTCTTTGAAAATACTTATTGGTTATTTAGAAAGGAAAATGAGCTCTAGTTAGCTAAGCGAAAACAAAAATGGTCTATGCACTAGGTTCCTATGTGTTCATCATAGGAGACCTATTAGCATGAGACGAACATTCCTCTAATGAAATTATACTTTTATGCCAAGACTAAAACAACATTACATGTATCCAGTGGAGGATGAGAGAATGTTTATTACACTATCATTCTTGAAGTCAAAGTTAAAGAACATGATTGAAAAGAAATCATTACATAGTTTCTAATAATAATGCACATGTTATGGATAGTTTCAAGTAACTAAGAAAGAAATGTGATTATTGGTGCTTGTATCACATGACAAAAATAACTTTATATATGCTTCAGGATCATTTACTTCTTCATTACTTTTCTACAACTCAATTTTGGGAGCTAGTATGTAGTAGGATCCAGGTTGTTGGCGACGAAAGTCACTCCTGGATTGCTAACAGGAGAAGAGCCTGACGCCCATCAGTTTTATGTCACGGTTGTTTATAGATGGGTGATCGAATGGCGGGAAACTCAAAACAATAGCGTTCCAACTCTGAAACTAGGCCAGGTATGCATGAGCAAGTGAGTTCTTGCGTAAACTTCAGACAATGAGTTGTAGTAAAGGGTGAACATGTGGAAGACTTATATAAGAGAAAAGCAGAGGTATGTTATTAACATCGGGTTTATAACAGGCTGAGGAAGAAAATGTCCAAATGTAATATCATCTTACATTCAAACGCAAAAAACCAGAGAATGCAGTAATGCAACAATAAATCTGATATCATAACATAACTGCAATAATTCGCGTGAATCATTCAATCACAAACTCTCTAAGCATGAGATGAAAATTAGATGGAGTAAGAAGAACTGTCTATCATAAAACAAGAAATCTCATATACAGATGCATAAGCTGAAAGCTAGAATAGATGCTAAGACATTACAGTAGGGATCTCTGCTCTACCATCGATACCTTAGAAATTACAAAGACTGAGTTTATATACTCAGAGAAAATTGCCTCACAGAGGGGTGCTCAGTTACCCAAGGCTTGGTGTCACTTCACTTCAGTCAAACTCGTATTGATATCTTCTTTTAAGTGCCATCTTAACTACGCATGGCTCCTGCAAGGAGAGTAGCTGAGCCATTAAGTGTCGGGCTAGCGTGCACAAACTTCTCTGTTGAGTCAAGGTCTTCGGCATGGATTCTTTGAGAAAATCGATACACAGGACCTCCTCGGGCTATGGAGTCACTTATTAGGACGAAAACATACAAAAAGAAATGAAACAAAGAACTGAAAGACAATATTTACAAACAGAGGAGCTGTCTAAGGCTCAAATAAAACATTTTTTCAGAAAATGCCCATTCACTGGGCCATTGAAAACCTCTTCACCCTCCAGATCCTGCAACCTATATGTGTTGTTGGAGAAAATCTCAGAGATTTTAAAGGGGCCGATCCAGAGGGCGTCGAACTTGCTTTGCTTGCCTTTATCCTGTCTGGGTGCGTCCCACTTGAATACCAAATCCCCTATCTCGAACTTCTTTTTCTTGACTTTTCTGTCAAAAGCCTGCTTGATCTTCTGCTGATGACTATAAGCCACGTCTCTCACTTGTTCTCTGATCTGCTGCACTTCCACTATCTGATAAATTATTCTGATCATATGATCTGGTTCTCCCTCATAGTCTTGAAAGAACTTTGCCACAGGTAAGGCGAGTTGAGTAGGGAAAACCTCCTCTGCTCCGTAGACTAGTTGAAACGACGAAGTGCCCAGAGACTTCTTCGTTGTGACACGATCAGCCCACAGAGAAAACTTCAGCTTTGAATCCCAGGCTCTTTTATTATCCTCTAACAATATTTTGATGATCTTTATCAGGCTTTTGTTTGAGGATTCCGCTAAACCATTGCCTTGGGGATAGTAGGGGGTGGAGGGAATTAGCGAGATCTGGAACTACTCGTAGAACTTAATTAGAGGTTCAGATTTGAAAGAAGCAGCATTATCGGTGACGATTCTGCTGGGACAGCCANTTCTGGTGGGGACAACTTCTATCCACTTGGTCAAATAATCTGTTGCAGTCAGGATCCATTTGTGCTGACCACTTGAGGGAGGATGAATTTCTCCAATGAAGTCCAACCTCCACTGCTGAAAAAGGTGTCGAAGCTACTATGGGTTTCAATGGCAACGATTTGAGCTGCTGCTTTCCTGAGAACTTTTGACATTTGGTGCAGGATCTGATCTCCCTGCAAACATCGGGGAACAAAGTGGGCCAATAATACCCAGCTCGGAGTATCTTGTGGGCTGTGGTCTTCCAAAAATGATGACCTCCACAAAGGCCACTATGAAAATCAAACATAACCTTCTGGGCCTCCTGTGGGTCTAGGCATCTCAGAAATACCCCTAGAGGGTCTTTCCAGTACAAGCTTTGGTCAATGAGGCAATACATGACCGCCTTCAGCTTTAGAGCCCTTGCTTTTCTTTTTCCCATTCCATCGGGGGGCTTCAATTCTTGCAAAAAGTATAAGATATCCTTGTACCAGGAGCATGTTTCTAGGGACAAGGGACCCTGAAAATTCTTGTTGGATGACTTAGCTTGCTTATTGATGAAGCTAATCCCTAAGGCTTTGCAATTAGATTCAACCAGCAACTTGGCCAAACCCTGCCCTTTTATCAACTTGCTGGGCTTAATCTCAAGATCAAATTCTAGGATCTTGGCAATCCACTTACCGCTTCTTCCGTCTATGTCAGGATGCATAAGAATTTGTTTCACAGAGGCCAAAGGAACGTATCCAGTGATTTTGGAGTGCAAGAAATAGACTCTGAAAGCTTTGAGATCTTTCACCAACACATAAGCCTATTTTTCCATGATCTCGTATCGGACTTCTGCATCTCGCAATGCCTTGCTGAAGAAGGCAATGGGATGCTCTCGTCCTTCCTCATTTCTCTGCAACAAGACCGATGCTACTGTATCATAGGAAGCAAAAGAAAAAATCAGGAAATCTTTGGAATAATCAGGACTGATCACTACAGGCGTCTCAGTCAATGCCTTCTTTATTTGAATAAAAGATTCCCTGGGTTCAGCAGTCCACTTTACTTCATTTCCCTTCCTGAGCATGGTTGTGATATGTTTCACCAATTCAGCAAAATTTGAGACGAATCTCCTCAGAAAATTTATCTTTCCCAAAAAGGCCTGAACTTCCTTCTTAGATCTGGGAAATGACAGGGTCTGAATTTCCTCTACCCTACTAGGATCAACTCTCACCCCCTCTGCTGATACTATATGGCCTAACAGCTTCCCCTCCTTCATAGAAAACAAGGATTTCTTAGGGTTTAAGGATAAGACATACCTCCGACACTTTAGGAAAACCTTTTTTAAGTGGCAGCAATGTTCCTTGTCTGACCTGGAGAAGACCGTGATGTCATCTAAATAGATCACTACAAACTAATCTTTCTCCCCAATGAAGGCTATATCCATAGCTCGCTGAAATGTTGCGCCTGCATTCATCAATCCGAAAGGCATTTTGGCATACATGAATGTGCCCCAAGGAGTGGTGAAGACTGTTTTTTCTCTGTCTTCAGGCATTACTGATATCTAATTGTAACCAGAGAAGCCATCAATCATAGATATTCTAGATGTGCCAGTGACCTTCTGCAATATGTGTTCCATGTTGGGCATGGGATAATTGTCTTTTCTTGAGCTTCTGTTCAAGTTCCTGAAATCAACACAGAGTCTGATTTCCCCACTTTTATTTCTTACTGGAACCAAATTGGCCACCCACTCAGAATACCTCAATGGGACAATGATCTGGGCATCTAACAACTTCTTCACTTCTTTCTCCATGGCAGGTAGCAACATGGGATTTATCTGTCTCAGCTTCTGTCTAAATGGTTTAGCCTCTTCCTTTAGTGGGATTTTGTGCTCAATGACAGATGTGTCATAGGTCTTGAGGTCTTCGTATGTCCATGCAAACACATCAACAAACTCTTTCAGCAACTCCGTGTACTCGTCCCTCTGTTCACTGGTCAGGCTGCTTGACAATTTGACGAATCTAGGCTCCTCCTGTGAACCAATGTTGCATTCGGTTGTCTCGGCATATTCATTTGAGACCCTACCCTTTACCGACACATCATTCCCATCGAACAATCTTTCTAAAGGGACAAGTCCTCTCGGAATGTGATTGCTGGGCAGCTGAATGATCTGATGATTAGCGATTTTATTTAAAAAATCCTTAGGATGAGGGTCACCTTCCAGGTCGGGATCCTGGTCAATGTGCAACGCAGAAAATTTGTCCACAGATTGGAGAAACCTTTCGAGTTCTGAATCATCCTCGAACACCTTCCAATGCTTGACATTTTCCGGCACCGAGGGCCTATATCTTATATCAACATCATTTTTTACCATAGGCGGCAGAGGAAGCTCGAGCACACTAGCTGAGACAGCTAAAGAATCGGCCAAAGTATTTTCTCCCCTCGAAATGAAAG
>SNQJ01S0156813.1:0-15785 GCA_010110895.2 Picea sitchensis
GCAGTGAAAGTAGGGAAATGCAGGGCTTACCTGTGGGTGTCTTTGTAGAAGGCGAGTTGCACCTGTCCTAGATGAAAATGTTTCCAAGCCCATTCATGCCTTTTATTCTTTATTATTTATTTCTTTTTCTTCAAGAAGTTAATCAAGGGACACTTCCCTGGCGTGGTGATCAGTGGTGGCAATGTTACCCAAAAGCACTTTCACGGAGATGAGAAGGTTGGCTCATGATGAGACCCCCTTTCTCTTGGCCATGCAACCAAGAACCACTACCCTGGCATGGTAACCAGTTGTTAGTAGTGTCATATCGCTAGGTGCCCATGGACGTAATAGGTTAGCTCATGATGAGACCCCCTATCCTCTGACTAGGTATTGTTTTATTATTTTTATGGGTCCCTCTTGTTTCTTGCTGAGAATCCTTTTAATTCTTTCTCAGGGATCCCTAGGCGAGGCATCTTGAAGTTTTAATTTTAGGCTTTTATCTTTTGTCGGTTGCTTTTACCTTATGGGCCTTTAGCCCCTTATTCCCATAAGGCAAGGTGCAACCCTTAAATAATTGGCCAACCCAATGCCCGGACCAATGTAATGGGATGGATGAGCGGGAAGTAAGATGGAAAGTGGTAAGTATGACATGAGAGGATGATGGCTTTTCATAAATCCCCCCAGTGGAAACTCAAAACCTATGGGCACAAGCTTGCTAGGGTATCCTGTCATTCCCCCCAGACATAGTCAAGTGGATAAGTATAAGATCCAAGCACCTGTTAGAAACAAAAGGAATTAAATGCACATACTCAAAGGTTTTGAGGATCAAAGTGACACATACCATGATACCCAGACTCTTTACCTCATGGAGCAAGAACCATCTCTGATATAGGACCAAGCCGAAGGTGATGGATGTTGTTGCTGCTGACAAAGTGGAGGCACTGAAAGGAAAAAAAGATGGGCCCTCCATAGCCATGTTCAAGTCGATCTATCTCTCGGTACTCCATGTCTAGGACTTATGGGCCTCGAGACATAATCTCCTTAGTTATCCCTAAAAGTGTGGGATAACAGGGCTCATGGGATTCGAACCTATGAGCTATTTGATTGAGAAATGCTTTGGTAAAGGACCAATGACCAACGTGCAAACATTAAAGCTTGGGTATTAAAACCCACTTTATATTATTTAAATATAATTGTAATAGTGTATGGGGCAGAAGGGGGTTGGGGCTAAGCCCCAACCCATGGTTTTCATTGTTACCTGTGACCACTATGGATAGGGCACGGGCACCACTCACTTAACCACCAGAGCGCGCCTTTGTAGCACCGTTCCACCATATATGCGGGGGTTGGAACCAAGGGTTTAGGCACACCCCAAGGGCACATTCCTATCCCCTTACCACATATGACCAGTGATTTCGAAAAAGGGGCCAGCGCGCAGCCCTTTGGGTTGGCGCTTGGCCACCTATACACCATATGACCTCAATTTGGAGCGCGCGCCCAACCCTAGGGGCTATTTTTTATTTTTATGCACAGGTGGGTGTTTTTGCCTATAGTTTGGCCTAGATTGGGCATTTTTTAGGATTGTTTGGCCATTTGGAGGGGTATTTGATCCCAAAAAGAGGCCAGATTTGGGGAGGAAGTTGGGAGATGGTTACCAACTTCAAATCTATATAAACCAGGGTTTCTTGAGGCCATAGAGGAGATTTAGAGTACAGTTATGCTGAAGGAAATCCAAGCCAAAGCCATTTTTATGCAGGGAAGTTACTGACAAGCGCACCTTTATGGGCCATTTCTGGGAGCTCTGGGCATCTGATTTGAGTGTCGTTTCTTCTGTTGGGTTCTAGAGATATGGGATAACAAGACCAGATTAGTCTTGTAGCCTTTTGGCACTGTTGTGAAGTATGTTGAGTCTCCATTTTTCCATAAGATAATACCCTATCTTACCCTCTATCTAAGTATTTTTGCCTCTGTTATAAACCTATACTGGACTATTCCCTCCCAAAATACATGTCTAATAGCTATGTCATGTCTACAAGAGGTAATTGGTGATTTAAAGAATGTTTGTTTAACTTTGTTTAATTAATTCGATTGAAAGTGTTTTATTTTGTATAGTTCTAATAATTTGATTTATGAGCAGTCTATCCGGCACTACCAGACAACATGTAATCTGGTACCAAATCCATTCTGGTACCCAAGATAGTTTTGATCTGGTACCAAGACGTGTGCTATTCCAATACTCCTTGCTTTGTTCTATTCTGGTACGAGACTTGCGACTATGTGCAATCCGGTACTAAAACCTCTGTTTCGGGATGCGCCAGTTGGACCTCGATAATGGTGGAGATTTCGAGAAGACAGTTGGATAGAAGCGTCCGAGTTAGTTCTCCAGTTGCAAGAGACTCCATCTCTCATGCACTTTGTGTCATGAGGATGGAGTTGACTCCTAAAAATTCGATGTAAATCTTAATTCTGGGATTTCCCGAACTGTTTAATGTTTATCCATAAATATTGGTAGTATTGACTTACCTTATATAAGGAATGTTGTGTAGAAAGGAATGCAAGAAATATACGATAAGAATCAGATAGTACTTGTCATTGCCATGTATGAAGTAAAAGATTGTTGATCCAATTTACCAGTTGAATTAATACAAAAGATCTTTTATGTCAATTCTTGGATGTGAGTGAAAGTTTTATCATGTTAACTCCTTAAGAGGTTCCTTGTTTCGCCAAGGGCCCACCGCCCCAACTAAGGTAAACCTCATTGTATATGTTATGTGTGTTTGTGTGGATAGTTTACAACAACGTGTGTGTGTGATTTGTCTTTATTTCATTCTCAGGATTGAGTAATGAGTTAATTAGTTTGGATTGGTGTGTATAGGCAAATGCTAGATTGAATATACATTTTATTATCCAATGTTGAAGGTAGCTATCTCATGATTTGAAGTGTGGGACTGATATTTTAAGTTTATGATTGTAATATTGTAGGGGACCAAGAGACTTTATCTTTCATCTTCATGTGTTGTAATAAAGTCTTTCAGTTATACTGAATTTCCCTTGTGCTAGTTTGATTGAATCACATGAAGTTGAAGTTGGTTTTTGTTTCAAGAATGGTTGGAGTTGATTGTTTTAACTGCTACAGGAGACAAGCTTCTTAAAGTTCATATTTTCAATACAAGTGCCTAACATGAACAGACTTGTTTCTCTGAGACAACATTTCTTTGATTGACTGTTTGTCTAAGTTTCATTATCAGTTTTCTCTTTTAGGTTCAGAGGATATTTTGAAGTATTTAGAGATCTTAGAAATGGAATTTTTATGTTATTAATTATTTCCTATATGAAACAGACTTAGATAGGTTACTTGTTCCCGACACATATGGTGTAACGACTCTTTCGATTAAAAATCCCGGATTGACATTTAAATGAGTGTGAAATATACAGTGAACATATTTACGCACCAACATTTTGGTGTTGTTGTCGGGGAGTTGTAAACGGTAACATGTAGCATATTGTTTTGGTTTGATGAAGTATTGGATTGGATTTGAGGATAATCTGAGGGCGGAGAGAAGACGGTAAGAAAAAATGTAAGAACATGCGCATCCACTTTGGTTGGGTTGCTCCAAAGTTAGGTTGTCCTCCTACCTTTAATTAGGAATCTGCGTTTTCATTGATTTCATTTTTTTATGAGTAGGTACATGGATAATAAAGGTAGATTTATTGCTCCTAAAATCTCAAAAAAAACAGAAAAACAAACAACAAAGAAAACCCTCCCTTGTACTAATTCATCGAAAACTCGTGCAGGAAAAATTCTCAGAGGAGAGAGCTCAAAGGCATCCATTGCAACAACAGAAAAAGGAACTAGATCCAAAGCCACTGTTCAGATTACAAACAGAAGGCAACAAGAAAAGGAGATAGCATTGGCGACCCCATCCAGAAGAGAATCTGGAAAAGAAGCAGAGGTGATATTAGAAGAGGTTGCATCTGTTGTTGGAAGACCACACAAAACCTTGGAACAACCAGAGATACCAGAGAACCCAGTGGTGGAACCATCACTCAGTGGAGAAAATTCACCACCACCCTACAGAGTGCTCAGAAACATGGCAGAAGAAGAGGGAAACAGAACCAATGAAACAAAGACATTTGGATTCCCCATACTAGATATGGCTAAAGACATTGCTATGAAGAACATTCCATTATCTTCACTTCCGCATTTCAGAGGTATGTCGACAGAAGACCCTGACTGATTTTTATTTGAATTTGAAATATTGAGTAGGAGCTATAACGACACAGATAATGCTAAAAAATTAAAACTTTTCCCAGCCACAGTAAAAGATTCGACACTACGGTGGTTCATGAGCTTAGGGGAACACACAATTTTGTCTTGGGATGGTATGAAGGAGACCTTCCTCCAGAAATACCAGGATTACTACAGACCTAGGGATGCTATGAATGATATATTCAAAATGAAACCATTAGAAGAAGAAATCTTAGAAGACTACTTAGAAAGGTTCTTATACAATTACCAAAAGACTAAGCAGTTTTCCTTAGATACAACTACAGTTAGGACTGTCTTTCTAAAGGGGGTGAGGGACGATTGCATTGAAGTGTTAAACCTTATGAGTTTTGGGGACATATACCAAAAACCATTTGCAGACATAACAGAGTATTGTAAAAGATACTCTCGCAGTCAAGCTAAAACAAGGAAAAGTATAAGGGACCCTACCAAAAGAATTTCTAAACCCACATCCGGAGGTGTCACAAGGATTGAGCTAGGAAATCTATTGGAAAACTTTAAAACAGATATCCTACACACCATCAGTTCCCAACTAGATACCATGAAAATTAAAAGAAAACAAGAGGAAGAAAAAGTTGCGTTAGCAGTCTTCTGTCATCAGTGTAGGAGGAAACACCCTGAAAAGGAATGCCCCCCCAATGTTATTGAACTCTGTGGTATTTTCACAGAGGACCATCCTACTAATGAATTCCCTTCTCTCCCCGGACTCAAGGCCATGTTCAAGGGAGGAGGAGAACCTGAGACATCTTACCCCCCTAGGAGACCATGGAGACAACAAAACCCCAACATGTTTTCCGACCCAAGTACAAAATACCCCCAACAACAATGTGTACCTCCCATGTCTTATCCTTAGTGGTAAACACAAACCCAACCTTGGAAATAGGGGTGGAGATGACCTGTATATGGAAATGTCCCCTTTCAACCAACAAATTTTCCCACCTATCCACACTATCCTTCGAATATTTCATAGTTGCTCCCAGGTTTTAACCCCCTTGCTCTTGTTCCACCCCCACAACCACAACAACCACTTTCACTACCCATGAATCCAAATATGCAACAACCAATGCAACTTGCACCCATCCAAAACCCTCCTCTGCCTACTTCTATTCCTGCACAACCTATCCCTAACCCAAATAACAAACCAACACAACCTATACAAAATGTTGAAGTACAAACCTTCCCTACATACGTTATAACACCAACTCCATTTAATGGAATTGAATTAAGGTCAGGAATGATTGTAAACAAAACAAATCCCACTATGGTCATTCAAGAGGAACACATGCATAATCACACAAACCAAGAGGAACAAATAGGTACCCAAATGGTTCAAAGAGAAGAACATATGACTGATCCAATGAACGAAGAAAGAAACACTCCAGTACCACAAGAAATCCATTCTCACAACTCCTTTGCAGCAGAAACACTCCATGAAGTGAATCCCCCTTACCCAGAAAGGATGCTCATAACGAAAACCGAGGAACCTCTAGAACATAATCTAGAGACTGAACTCCATAATATATGTGTAAATATCCCACTACTATAGGCCATTAAAGACATACCTATCTATGCTAAAATTGTAAGGGACCTTTGCATTAAAAATCCAATGAGAAAGAGGAAGGAACCCCCTGTCATACGGGTGGTAGGACAGTTATCCGAGTTTATAAAAAAAATGCCTTCCAAGTATAGTGATCCAGGGAACCCAATGGTAACCATAGAAATCAATGGTGTTTCCTTACCTAACACATTGATTGATCTAGGGGTAGCAATAAATGTGATGTCAATAAACACTATGAAAACACTGCAACTAGATCATTTAAGACCTACACAAACTTTGCTAGAACTTGTAGATAAATCAATCATCACCCCAGTAGGAAATTTAGATGATATAACAGTGACATTGGCCTCTTGGAAATACCCTGTGGATTTCTTGGTAATCCATGCCAAATTCCCCAAACCAGGACACCCAGTGGTACTAGGTCGAACTTGGTTGGCCACTGCTAATGCATTCATCAGTTGTCGATATGAAGAAATGACAATTTCCAATGGCACTCAAAGTCAGAAACTTATCCTTTTTCCCCCTGCCCAACCAGCCACATAAGTCCCTCTCTGGTTGGAGAATTCATATGAGGAGGAGGACTGTACCCAACCCTTGTTGACACTTGAACAAGTAAAAGGAGTACAAGAACACTCTGAAGAACTAATCCTAAGTCTATTCTTGGCTGCTTCGGCATGCATTGACTATCCCCAATCTTTCCCCAACTACACACACATCTTTAGCACTGAATTTCAAGAAATTTGTCACCCTTCTACTTCTAGAACAACCACTCTTTTGCAAATAGAGGAAGGGAAGGAGTCTACTGTCCAAGCTATAGAAATCAGACCTAGGAAGTCCCTGTTTATCAATTCCAGCCTAGAAATAGATCAACAACAAAAGCCGGTACAAATGATTCATGGGCAATCCGATGCATTTGCATGGGATTACTCTGACATGAAAGGGATCCACCCAGATACATGTATGCATCATATTTACACTAACGATCAAATCAGACCTATCCGACAACCTCAGAGAAGAATGGACCCAGTCTTGAAAGATATAGTAAAGGAAGAACTCCAAAAATTCCTACAAGCTAATTTCATTTACCCTGTATCAAATAGCAGATGGGTCTCCCCATTAGTTATTGTACCAAAGAAAAATGGGAAATGGAGGATTTGTGTGGACTTTCGAGAGCTAAACAAGGCCACCTATAGAGACTACTTCCCTTTACCTTTCATAGATCAGGTCTTGGATACTTTATCTGGGAAGAGGTACTTTTCTTTTCTGGATGGGTTTAGTGGGTACAACCAAATACAAATTTCACCAGAAGACCAGGATAAGACCACATTCACCTTCCCTTGGGGAACCTATGCTTATAGGGTTCTCCCCTTTGGGTTATGTAATGCCCCTGCTACCTTTCAGAGGGTTGTCTTGGCTATTTTCTCCGATCTGACCAATGATTGTGTGGAAGTCTACATGGATGACTTCACGATATATGGGAATGATTTCCAACAAGCATTGGATAATTTGAAGAAGGTATTGGTTAGATGTAGAGAGACCAACCTCTCACTCAGTCACGAAAAATCAAGAATGATGCTTACTGAAGGAATCATTCTAGGTCACCACATCTCCAGTACCAGAATAAGAGTGGGCCCTGCCAAAATCGACATTTTCCCCAAATTAAGATCCCTAGTTCACAAAAGGAAATCAGAAGTTTCTTAGGGCATGTCGGCTACTATAGTAGGTTTATTCAAAATTTTACAAACCTAGCTGCCCCCATTTTCAAACTACTAACGAAAGATGTTGAATTCTGTTGGGATGAGCAATGCCAAATCTCCTTTGAAATCTTAAAAACAAAACTTTCAAGTGCTCCTGCTTTGAGAGGTCCAAACTGCTCTCTTCCTTTCCATATTTGTACAAATGTCTCAAATACTGCTTTGGCAGCTGTATTAGGACAAAGGGAAGGGCAGATTCCTTATGCTATATACTTTGTTAGTAAGAACCTCTCACTTGCTGAAGCAAACTATATTGTCACAGAGAAAGAATTCTAATCAGTAGTACATGCCATCAACAAGTTTAGACACTATATAACAGGATACAAAGTTTTTGTGCACACAGATCACTGAACTATCAGATTTCTAATGAATAAACCTGTTACAAATGCTAGAACAACTAGATGGCTCTTGTTACTACAAGAATTTAATATCACTATTATAGATAGGCCTGGAAGAGATAACTTGGTTGTTGATTTTCTGTCTAGGCTTATCCATATAGGTGACAGTACTCCAGTAGATGATGATTTTACAGATGAGAATTTATTTTCCATTTCTACTTTCACCCCTTGGTATGCAGACGTAGCCAACTATTTAGTAACCGGCAAGCTGCCTCAAGGTATGACATCTAGAGAAAAACAGAGAATCATTCAACTAAGTGCCAATTATATGTGGCATGAAGATACCCTATACCGAGCAGGACCTGATTTGGTAATCAGAAGATGTGTCTGGGAAGATGAAATGCAGGATATCTTCAGAGCCTTCCATGACGGCCCATGTGGAGGCCACTTTGCTAACAAAATGACAACTTACAAAATCCTACAATTTGGCTATTATTGGCCGACCATTTTTAAAGATGTAAAGAAATACGTGGTTAGCTGCGATGATTGCCAAAGAATGGGAAGACCTACATCAGTCGATGAAATGCCACTCCAAGCCCAAGTAGTAATCGAACCCTTTGAAAAATGGGACTTAGACTTTGTAGGACCTATCAATCCCATGTCCCGGAAGAAAAAGTAGATATTAGTTTGCATAGACTATGTAACAACATGGGTAGAAGCCAATGCCCTGTATTCAGCCAATGAACAATCTGTTGTAGATTTTCTCTTTGAGAAAATTTTCACTCGTTTCAGGGTACCTCAGGAGATAGTCACTGATCAAGGAACACAATTCACCCCAAATTTGGTTAAGGCCCTTACCGAACAGTACAAGATCAGACACATAAAGTCTTCACCCTATCACCCCCAAGCCAATGGCCAAGTAGAATCGACCAACAAAGTGATAGAGGCCATCCTCACTAAGATTGTTTAGCTGCATCAAAAAGACTGGGCTGATAGGTTGCTTGAGGCCTTGTGGGCCTACATGACAGCTTGGAGAAATACAACAGGCCATACACCATATGAGTTGGTATATGGGAAGTAGGTACTACTGCCCATAGAGTTTCAGGTAAAGACCTTCAAAATTGCCATGCAATTAGGAATGGACCTGAATGAAGCTCAAAAACAGAGGCTATTACAATTGAACGAGCTTGATGAGATAAGGCAAGATTCTCTACAAAGAACCACCTTGATACAAGAAAAAAGGACCAAATGGCACGACAGGTACATTAAACATAATTCCTTCCAGCCAGGTGATTGGGCCCTCCTATATGATAGCAGATTTAAAATTTTTGAAGACAAGTTGTCTACCAAATGGATGGGCCCCTATGATGTTGATACAGTCTATGACAATGGTGCAGTAAGGATAAATACTATTGATGAAAAGCATACTTCTCTTGTTGTAAATGGACATCGACTGAAGGTTTATCACAAACCGCTGTCAAAGGAGGATTTTGTCAAAAATGTTCTTCAGACTGCCGAAATGCAATTGGTAAGAGAGGGGGTTTTCCCTCCTGCTGACCTACCATAGTAAGTTCAAATTGTATAAATTCATTTTCTGTACATAGGTGTGTCATGAGATGAAGTTTTTGTTTATTATTTTTAACTAACAAAGACAAAATAAAAATTGGTGGTGTTCCCCTGTAGATAAACAAATAAGGAGGACAACGACCAGAAAGAGTCTTCTTTAAGTTTTTCAGACTCTTTAAAATTGAAAACATCGGCGAGCAGGAACTGGTTCGGGCTCGACAAAAATCCACGGGACAGTATAGAGAGTTTCCTTTAAGTTTTTCAGAGTCTTTAAAATTGAAAACACTGGTGAGCAGGAACTGGCCTGGGCTCGACAAAAATCCATGGGACAGTGTAGAGAGTTTCCTTTAAGTTTTTCAAACTCTATAAAACTGAAAATACCGGCGAGCATTAACTAATCTAGGCTCGATAAAAATCCACAGAAAAGTAGTAGTTAGGATTATTATTGTGTTGTAATAAAAGAGGAAATGCCAGCAAAAGTATGGCCACTTTGGCTCCAAAAGAAAAGGAGTTATGTCATCTCAGTTACTGGTCATTACAGAGTACCCTCCTGTTATAAAGCTTTCGTTCATTATTTCTCTATAAACTTTGGCAACTGCATGGTTTTTCAAAGAGATTTGACCATAGAACACCAACTATTTCTATAAATCCATGTCACCAGAATCAGTGTCGAGTTTTTTAAGCTCAAGAAAGTTCATTTTTGTACTTATCTCGCATCGATGATCACCTCTATGTATGAAGGACCAACAAATCATCTCGTTGTGCCTATTCGGTACTGGATCCTATCCAACATAAAATAAGGGGCCTTGTGCTATTTCGGTACCAACCGCAAATTTTACACACAGGTGATTTGACACTCATGTAATCAGGTGATCATGTACCAACTACAAATTTTACACACAGGTGATTCAACACTCAGGTGATCCTGTACCAACTGTGAATTTTACACACAGATGATCCTGTACCAACTACAAATTTTACACACAGGTGATTCAACACTCAGGTGATCCTGTACCAACTGTGAATTTTACACACAGATGATCCTGTACCAACTGCAAGTCTTACACATAGGCGATCCGACACTCGGGTGATCTTGTATCAATTACAAATTCTACACACAAGTGATCCAGTACTTAGATGATCCAATACTGGTAAGAATATGACGAGTAAATTTCATCATGTTTCTAAGTCACTGTTAAATTATTAGTGCGAGGACATACATATTCTACATTTTTTTCATATTATTTAGAGGAATTAGACTAAATATGCGTTTAGAACATCTGATTGCTCTTGGATCATGACGTACCCCTGTTTTGTCACGAATCTTTGTAGAAATCTTAGACCTCACCGCCGTAAGAAGGAAGTGTCCTATGAAACAACAAAAATGAAAAATCATGATGTCTTTTATCGGATCAAACTCCCACTGTCTATCTAATAAATAAACCCCATGATTAGTAGTCGTACTATATGAGACGACGTGAACCATGAATCTTAGCATATCAAATAATGATCCCAGTCGATTTCATATACATAAGTCCCGATCATAACGGCCACCCCCTTTCGTAAATGTCGTCCACCACCAAGCTTCCCATGAATCTGGAAATCGTTAGTAGATCCAACTTACCTCGCCATATCATCATGAGTATCGACGTGACCATTGTAATCTACACTTCCATTCATAAATGCTCCTCCGGATGGCTCCGCCATCCAAATGAGCATTATTTACCCTTGTTATCATACTATCTACAAACACCCTATGCCTTTGTATCCCTTGTATTTTTCTCCCAACCGATACTCTATCATCTGGTACTCAACCCTCTGTCTGTGCCGTATCCACCTAAGAGAATTGCTTAAAATAGCATGGGGGTTGACAGGCATGAGCCAATATTTCAAATATACAAAGAAACAACAGAATATCAGGCTTGCAAGAAAAAATATGAACAGGTAGGGTGGGTGTCGTTCTTGGAGAAATTCAAGGGCCATCATGAGGGAATTTCTCTCGTCTTTGCACAAACATATGATTAAGAGAATGTGCAGCTTGGGGAAGTGTAGTTAAAAATTGCAGAGGCCACTATAGCAGAGGCTACGGGTCTTCTGATGGCTGGAGAAAGATATTTCAAAAGAGTAATCGTGGACAAAAAGATCTGTCAACAATTCCTCAAACCAGAACATCACGACATCGATTGGACCAAGGGCGTCCCTCGAAGCTATATCAAAGAAAAATATTTGACAATTCTTATCAGTTTGCAGAAATTCCTCACCTGTGAGGGAAGGAATGCCATGACTCCCAGTTACAAAAACAAGAAAAAGTTTGCACCAGCTGAAGCATCTAGCTCAATCCTACGCCCTAAAGACCAACGGTCACAGAATAAGAAACAAAAGAAGGAGACAGATCAACATGGGATTTTACTAGAGCCAACTGTAAAACCCCCTCCAAAATCCCCTAAAGAATTGAAAAGTATTTTTGAAGTTACTCTGCCTTCCCAAAGATTAGTTGGTGGCTTGAAGGAGACTGCTAAGGTGACAAGTAAAAATAGAAAGAAACTAGAAGGAAAGGAGGCACAAGTTCCAGAGCCCACGCCTCAATATTCCAGGTTAGGAATATGGGTTTGTCAGCAAAAGAAAACCCCAGAATTTACAGTTCAAGCCCGCAAGATAAAGGTCCAGTCAACATAGGAGGTACAGATGTCCAGGCCTACCCCTATCAGTAAATCTAAGAAAAGGAAAATTTTTGAAGAAACTCCTACCCCTGTTAGCAAGTCTAAGAAAGCCTCGCCACCCATACGCAGGACCACCAGCAGTATGGCTAAACAGGAGACAATTCCAAACATACATTCTCCTCAAAGAGAACCTATGGATATTCCAAGTTCTCCAGACAAAGAGAGTGGTTGGGGAGCTGCCACAAGTGAAATAGAAGGACTGGTAATAATAAGTGAGACGAAAGGATTGGTAACAGAGACTTTGATGGATTTGAGGAAGGGAGAAGAAGCTCGAAAGGTGATCACTTAGGAAGCATTGACACCGAGTCCAGGCAAATCCTTGAGCAGACGAAAGATGATGATAAAGGTTCTGAGGAGTCTGAGGAAAGAAAAAGAGGCTCGAGAGATGGTGGCCAAGGAAGTACTCACACCAAGTCTAGACCAGTCCCTGAATGAACCAACATTATTAATAGAAATTGAGAGATTGAAACAAGAAATTGAAGAAAACAAAATATTGGATAGGCATATCAAGGTAGAGAATGCAGAATTGAAGGAACAATATCCAGAGGTCTCTGCCAAACTTAACAAAGTCTTGCAATTGGTCCATTACACTAGGGTAATCAAGAAGGAATTAAAGAATGAAGCTTCCAGTGTTAACATTTTGCAATCTGAGGAATGACAGAGGAGGGTCCAATTGTGCAGAAAGTTTTTGGGTATCATTTTTTGATAACATTGCATGAGGACATGCAACATCTTCAGCATGGGGGAAATGTTGAGTCTCCATTTTGCCGTAAGATAATACCCTATCTTACCCTCTATCTAAGTCTTTTTGCCTCTGTTATAAACCTATATTGGACTATTCCCTCTCAAAATACATGCCTAATAGCTATGTCATGTTTACAAGAGGTAATTGGCGATTTAAAGCATGTTTGTTTAACTTTTTTTAATTAATTCAATTGAAAGTGTTTTATTTTGTATAGTTCTAATAATTTGATTTATGAGCAGTCTATCTGGCACTACCAGACACCATGTAATCTGGTACCGAATCCATTCCGGTACCCAAGACAGTTTTGATCTGGTACCAAGACGTGCGTTATTCTAGTACTCCTTGCTTTGTTCTATTATGGTACCAGACTTGCGATTGTGTGCAATCCGGTACTAAAACCTCTGTTTCGGGATGTGCCAATTGGACCTGGATAATGGTGGAGATTTCGAGAAGACAGTTGGATAGAAGCGTTCGAGTTAGTTCTCCAGTTGCAAGAGACTCCATCGCTCATGCACTTTGTGTCATGAGGATGAAGTCGAATCCTAAAAATTCGATGTAAATTTTAATTCTGGGATTTCCCGAACTGTTTAATGTTTATCCATAAATACTGGTAGTATCGGCTTACCTTATATAAGGAATGTTGTGTAGAAAGGAATGTAAAAAATTTACGATAAGAATCGAACAATACTTGTCATCGTCATGTATGAAGTAAAAAACTGTTGATCCAATTTACCAGTTGAATTAATACATAAGATCTTTTATGTCAATTCTTGGATGTGAGTGAAAGTTTTAGCATGTTAACTCCTTAAGAGGTTCCTTGTTGGTTCGGCAAGGGCCCACCGCCCCAACTAAGGTAAACCTCATTGTATATGTTCTGTGTGTTTGTGTGGATAGTTTACAGCAGTGTGTGTGTGTGATTTGTCTTTATTTCATTCTCAGGATTGAGTATTGAGTTAATCAGTTTGGATTGGTGTGTATAGGCAAATGCTAGATCGAATATACATTTTATTATCCAATGTTGAAGGTAGCTATCTCATGATTTGAAGTGTGGGACTGATATTTTAAGTTTATGATTGTAGTATCGTAGGGGACCAACAAACTTTATCTTTCATCTTCATGTGCTGTAATAAAGTCTTTCAGTCATACTGAATTGCCCTTGTGCTAGTTTGATTGAATTATATGAAGTTGAAGTTGGTTTTTGTTTCAAGAATGGTTGGGGTTGATTGTTTTAACTGCTACAGGAGGCAAGCTTCTTAAAGTTCATCTTTTCAATACAAGTGCCTAACATGAACATACTTGTTTCTCTAAGACAACATTTCTTTGATTGACTGTTTGTCTAAGTTTCATTATCAATTTTCTCTTTTAGGTTCAGAGGATATTTTGAAGTATTTAGAGATCTTAGAAATGGAATTTTTGTGTTATTAATTATTTCCTATATGCAACAGATTTAGATAGGTTACTTGTTCCCGACACATATGGTGTAACGACTCTTTCGATTATGAATCCCAGATTGACATTTAAATGAGTGTGAGATATACAGTGAACATATTTATGCACCAACAATGTACTTATTGAGCTTTGAACATAAATAAAGAACCCTCACCCACTGAGACAAAGGCCCGGAGACGTAGGCGAGATTGTCGAACTCCGTTATTGATGCAACCTCTCTCGGCAACAGCCGCTCACACCAGGACCTTCTTTCACATAGGCCCGAAGAGTTAAAGAACTCTTCCACTCCTCTCGGGAGTTCTCTCTACCCACAGCTCTCCTTCGGCGATCTCCCCTTCACTTCTCAGGAGATCGGGTTTCGTGGTATCGCGAAACTCGTTCACACAATCTCATGCAGCTCAAAACCCCGAACCCTGATGGGTCAACGGTCAACACTTCCGTGTGTCGGGGATTTCCCTATCAGGAAATCGGCACTTGCGATGCCGTGATACACTTGCGCCACAAAACTATGAATCCCGAACTCCGATACAACGACACCTATACTTCACTGAATCTCGTGGTCCCATAATGCCACGTCACCGTCGGGATTTCACGGATCGCGAAGCCACGATGCAAGTTTTTCTTGATGTTAAAAAACCCCGATCTCCCGCGATCTCACGCCACCTGTCCTGTGGAGATCAACGCTCTGAATAACTCGAGAAATCACGACTCGTGATTTCAACGAGTCTGTGCCTCACCTCGTCACCTGCCGAATGCCGATATGTGGTGGCTCTTGATTCCCTCGAAGATCTCCTCTGCTTCCAGGCTCTTCCTGTTCAGATTTCTCCTGGGTTTTGTTCCCACCGTAACGGAAAAGGAACTATCCCTCTTGAGCTTAATTCCTCCCAGTCCTTTCACTGAAGGGTTGGCGCACTCCTTGCGCTTAGCGTCCAATCACTCTCCAAGTATTGGAACTTCCAGGTCATGTGCACTCACAGCCACAGTAACCTTTTCCTTCCTGTGCTCGGACTCCCCGCTGAGACTCCAAATCCGGCCTGCACTTATCCTGCACGGCTCGAATAACCCAATTCAACTTCTAGGCAGATGAGAACAAGAGTTCAGCTGTCTAGCCTCATCAACGCACTCTATGCGGATGAATTCCACTGCATTCTATGTAGGAATCTCTTGGCTCAGACAGAGAAACAATTGAAACTCATTCTCCTCTTTCTCACAAATTTCTAATCAACTATGAAATCACATACACAACATATCAAAGCAAACGTATGACAGAAAGCAAACATACATGAGCATAATATCAACACAAAGAAACAACACAAACCATGAAAGTGAATCAAAGACTTCCTTCTATTAATTCAATCTGTACATGGGTGTTCTTCACCAGTTCTCTG
>SNQJ01S0156814.1:0-17643 GCA_010110895.2 Picea sitchensis
ATTTCAAGTTTCTGTCATATCCAGTAATACAAACTGAAACTGTCATGATGGTTTGCTTCCTCCAGCGCAAGCGTCGGATCTCGTTGTGACGTGGGGATGATCATATCATGATTTTGTGCGTGCGTGGGTAATGAGCACGTGATTGTGCTTCACGCAACTACGTTGTTTGAAAAACTTTCTCGCCATCGGGCTCGCTTGCCACTTCCATCAGCAAACGGTCTTCTCGGAAAATTCAGTTAGCCGCGGGAAGTGAACCCTTTCCACAGCTTGGCATTTGATAGGAAGTTTGTGTTAGCCGCTGAAAGCAAAACCATGTACCATATCCCCCTTTTTAGAAAATCGCTCCTTGGCGCAAAACAGGTACTCTCCACGGCGTGCCATGTGTGGGTCATCAATCAAACTTTCCGTGCCTCGTCACTTTCCACAGCACTTCGGACTGGTGAAGCAATGCGCTTAGCTGTTGAAAGCTAGCGCTTTCCTCAGCTTACAATAGGTCCTAAAACATGATGTTAGCTGTTGAAAGCAGACAGTCATTTTTTAAAATGGAAGACTTTATTTTCGATTATTTCCTAAGACCCACTAAAAAACCAAAAATTTTCTGAACCGAAGAACTTGAAAATGACTTGAAGCTACCACTGAAAACTATGATATCCACCCAAACTCGGCCGAAAGGACGGTTTCATTTTGGGAGTTAACACACTTAATTACCATCAACAAATTTCCAAATATTTGTAATTTTGAAACTCCCTTCTCATCAACCAATGTAAGTGTTAATATTAGTGCCATAAAATCAACCATATTGTTTGTCCCCCTACCAAAAGATTCTTTAAATTTTAGAAAATGTGAATCATTTAGGAAGAGAATGCTTGCCCCTCCCCCCCACATTAACTTGTGAAAAATTCTAGAAGTCACCGTCAAAATAGGCCCCACATGTAGTCTTGTCAATCTCTTCCATTATAAATATTCGATGTGGTTTATTAGGATTTGTTTGAGGAAAATGCTTGATTATACTCACTCCTCGAGTGACACATTGTAAGGCTAATAAATCTTTACCTTCAAAGAGAGAAACATTCCTAGCAAGCCAAACTCCCCAGTTCACAATTGTTGGGTTGTTATATTCTTTGCAATGAAATTCTATCGAGGTGAACGAACTGACATTCGAATTCGAAGGAATCGACAACAAGACAAAGCTTGAGGTGCTTCGACCGGGTAAAGTCAAAGTCGAAGGAATCAACAACAAGTCAAAGGTCGAGGTGGTTCGACTGAGTAAAGTTGAAATCAAAGAAAAAAATATAGTCGAAGAAGTCAACCGACAAGAGGTTGATAGGAAGGCGTGTGGAAACTGAATGAAGACCAACTCGTAGTCTACTAGTAATCCGACTTGGTAGTCAACTCGTAATCCAACTTCGTAGTCGATTGTAACAGAATCCCGAGATTTGTGGGATTTGTAGCCAATGATCTATGAGGATATGTAACCATCTTTGGGCACCTTTTCTTTAAGGTTTTTCCTATAGTAAAGCCTATAAAGAAGACATGTTGTAATGCTGTAAAAATTTAATGGCTAATCGCCAATCAATAATTGTAGAGGTTATTGGTCATGCATATGTAAGTTGAATTGGCTACATGGTTGTTCTTGTGTAAAGAAAGAAGGTATGATGTCGATTGTGTCTTAGGTGTGGACCAAGGTTAGGCATGTAACCTTTTGTTTTGAATGAATATGACAACAAGAGAGAAGAACGCTCAAGGAATGTTGGTTTTTTCGGTTTGATTTTCCAGGGTAAAATCTCTGTGTACTGTGTCTTTGCTTTGTCATTTACTTTCTTGTTTAAATATTTCTTCCTCTCTTCTGCTAGGTTTAGCCTGGAAGTGCTCCTCATTTCCTAACATGTGGCATCGGATCTTGGATTAACAACCTTGGATTTGAGCTAAACGCTAGGTTCATTAAGAGTCGTAAGTCGGAAATATTTAAAGAATGTGATTAAAGAATGGAGAACAGTTCGAGAATAGAGATTGAAAAATTCAATGGCCAAAATTTTGAGCTTTGGAAGATTAAAATTGAAGATCTCCTTGTAGATTGAGAATAATGAGAAGCATTATGTCCAAGTACCATGCCAACAGGTATGTTGATAGAAGAATGGGAGAAACTCAGGAGAAGGGTAATGGGTACGATTCAAATTTGTTTCAGATTCAATACTGTTGAATGTATTAGGTGAATATTCAACCAAGAAACTATGGGACAAGTTGGGAATCTTGTACAAGTCGAAATACCTGGTAAATAAGTTGTTTCTCATAAATAAATTGTATCTTATGAGGATGAGTGAGGGTAGTTCGGTGACTGAGCATTCAAATGTGTTTAGTACCATTTTAAGCCAGTTATCTTCTATAGATATTAAAATCACTAAGGAGGAGAAATGTGTTAGCTTATTATGTTCTTTGCCAAACTCCTGGGATAACTTAGTCATGGCTATAGGGAGTAATACAACCACATTAGCACTAGAATATGTGGTTTCATCTCTACTGTCAAAGAAATGAGAAGGAAGAATATGGACGGATCGACCAAAGATGCTTTAGAGGTCAGAGGTCAATCGGTTGACCGAGATAAAGGGAAATTCTCTGGTAGAAATCCTAAGTCGAAGGGAATATCTAAATCTTAAGTTCACTCGACAAGAAGATGTTGGAAATGCAATAAAGTTGGGCATTACAAAAGGGACTGCAAGTTGAAGGAAATGGAATTCAGTACATGATCCAATGAGAAGTAGTCGACTGAGAGAAAGACAACTCTAGATAAGGGAGGTGATGTATACCTAGCGTCGACCAGTACACAGTCAAATCACCATGTTTGGTCTATTGACTCAGGAGAATCCTATCATATGACACCACATAGAGAACGGTTATGTGAATATGAACAATATGAAGGAGTAAATGTGTTCTTGAGGGATGACTCGACAACCAAAATTGAAGGACGAGGAAGAGTTCTAATGATATTGCAGGATGGGAAGATTAGAACCCTTATAAGTGTGCTACACATTCTGGGTTTGGAAAGAAACCTTATATCTCTTAGCAAGATGAGTGATGCAGGGGTGCATACTCTATTTCAGAAGGATTCATGCAATATGGTCAGAGGTGCAATGGTCTTAATGAAAGGAGTTAGGATTGGAACCTTATACAAGTTATTAGGGAGTGTTGAATCGACTGGATGCAAAAACATCGTTATTCCTAAAGTCAAATTGACTTCAACTCGACTCGACTCGACTTGACTCGGGTTGAGTCAATTCAAACCAACTCAAAAATTCATCATAAAGTCAACTTGACCATGCTATGGCACAAGAGGATGCGACATATTGGAGAAAAGGGACTTCGAGCTATGCATAAAAAAAGTATGTTTGAATATTTTCCTGAATGTAAACTTTTATGAACATTGTATATATGGAATTTTTTTTTTTGGGTGAGGTTCCCATCTAGAGAGACAAGAGAAACAAGGATTCTAGAGTTGGTTGGTAGTGATGTGTTTGGCCCTGTTTCAGTGCCTTCACTTGGTGAATCCCTATACTATGTCTCCCTCATAGATGATTTTTCTAGGAAGACATGGATATATTTCTTGAGGAAGAAAGCATAAGTTTTTGAGAAATTCAAAGAGTTTAAATCCCTTGTATAAAACCATACATATAAGAAGATTAAGGTGTTGAGAATTGACAATGGTGGTGGATTATGTGGAAAATAATTTGATCAACTTTGCAAGAAGTGTGCATAGCATGAAAAAATAACACACCATATACCCCCAAAAAAAATGGATTTGCTGAGATAATGAACAACACATTGATGGAAAAGGCAAGGAGCATGCTCAATGTTGTTGGGCTCACACAAGAATTTTGGGTGGAGGCAGTCGACAGTGCAAATTATCTGTTGAATATATCTCCTTTTCGACACTATTCGACATGATTCCACATGAGGTATGGCCTAGTAAGAATCATTTGGTTTCACATCTCAAAGTATTCGGTTGTGATGCATTTTAGCATGTTCCTAAGGAAAAGAGGAGCAAGCTAGACAAGAAGGAAGTCAAGTGTATTTTTATTGGATACAAAGATGAAATGAAAGGATATAAGCTCTGGGATCATGCATCAAGGAAATAAATGTACATTCGAGATGTGGTCTTCAGAGAAGTTAGAAGTAAGTCTGATCCCAAAGAAATTTTTCAAACCGAGAATAATGCAGAGAAGGTGCAGTTTGAACTGAGAAACGAATAAGATGATTAAGATGAGTTGACTGAATCAGAAGAAGAGGTGGAACAACCAACCCTAGTTGTAAGGAGGTTATAATGAGTAAGAAATCCATTCTAAAGGTATAGTCCACCCAAATTTCGTTCTGCATTCATGTTAACTGCCACTGGCGATGAGCCTAAGTCGATCGGGGAGGCAGTCGACTCAAAAAAAGGAAAAATATGGAAGGACACCATGGTCAAAGAGATGGAATCCTTTGACAAGAATGAGACATGGGACTTAGTCATATTACCTGGTGGAAGAAATCCCGTTGGTAGCAAATGGGTATTCAAGAAGAATATGAACGCAACAGGTCAAGTTGAGAAATTCAAAGCTCGACTGGTAGTGAAAGGATATTCCCAAGTCAAAGGAGACGACTACGGTGATATTTTTTCCCTTTTGCAAAATTAACTTCCATTACAGTACTAATGTCTCCGGCTGTAACATTTTATCTAGAAATATAATAGATGGATGTAAAGACAACATTTCTACATGGGGACATAGAAGAATAAATCTACATGAAACAACTTGAAGGATTTGTAGTAAAGGGCAAGAAAAATTTGGTGTGAAAATTGAAAGGATCCCTTTATGGTCTAAATAAATCACCAAGGATGTGGTAACAAAAGTTCGACACATACATCCTTAGTTTGGGGTTTGTGAGAAACAATGTTGATCACTGCATATATTCCAGAGAAGAAGGTGGGTGTTTCATATATGTAGCATTGCATATCGATGACATGTTGTTGATTAGAAACAACATGAATGCAATAAAGGAGGGGAAGAAACAACTATCCTCCAAGTTCGACATGAAAGACCTTAGTGCAATGGACTACATTTTGGGAATGGAGATCAAGAGAGATCGAGCAACTAGAAAGATTTGGTTGAACCAGAAGAAGTATATTGAAACAATTTTGAAACATTTCAACAAGAAGAATTGCAAACCTGTGAAGGTGACAATTCCCGTGGGAGCAAGGATAGCTATTGCACAATGTTTAAGGACACGAGAGGAAATAGAGGACATTGCATGTGTTCCCTATGCAAGTTTTATTGATAGTATAATGTATGTGATGGTATGCACTCGAGTAGACATTACCCATGCAGTGGGAGTGTTGAGTAGATACATGTTGACACCTGTGAAGGAGCATTGGACAACTATCAAGAGAGTATTTAGGTATTTTTGTGGCACAAATTTTTATGCTATATTCTACCAAGGAAAACCTGGAGGTGATAGTGAATTAAATGTACATGGATTTATTGACGTCGACTAGGATGGAGATCTAGATCAACGAAGTTTCACCAGTGGATATGTGTTCAAAATGTTCGGTGAACAATCAAATAGATGAGTAAGAGACATGTGGTCCTAGCCTTGTGAACAACAGAAGTTGAATACATGGCAGCCACTCATGGAAGTAAAGAAGTTATATGGCTGCAAAGGTTGTTGTCAGGAATCGGGATTTAGCAGAGAGTTATGAAGATAAGTTGCGATAATCAAAGAAAAATATTCCTGGCAAAGAACCATGCTTACCATTCTAAGACTAAGCACATTGATGTACAATACCATTTCATGAGAGACATGGTGGAAATCAACAAGGTTCTGTTGGAGAAAGTAGACACATTGGAAAACATAGAAGACTCTTTGAACAAGTCTATGAGTATTGTGAAGGTATATTGGTGCAGAGAGGTAATGGGCATTTCTCCCTTGGGACTATGAACAAGAGTTAAAATATATCCCAGTTTCAAAAAACAAAACAACAAGTGGGAGAATGTTGGGTTTTTATATTATTTGCAGTGGAAGTCTAGTTGAGGTTGATTGACTGGCATTTTAAGTCGAAGGAATCAACAACAAGATGAAGGTCGAGGTGGTTCGACTGGAAAATTTGAAGTTGAAGGAGTAAAAAAAAAATCGAAGGTCAAGGTGGTTTGACCGGGTAAAGTCGAAGTCGAAGACATCCACAACAAGTCAAATAGGTCAACCGAAAAGAGGTCAACTGTAATATTCCAGATATAAAAAGTATGCAGAACATAAATAAAATGCTAGAAATGGCAGATAAACAACAATATAACCATAACAACACCACAATAACACTGAAATGATATCATAATAACACCAGAAAGAGCACTTTGATTCTGATAGAAATGTTCACTTGCCTCTTCGAGGGGGCAACCTCTAGTTGAGAAGAGCTCTATTACAACAATATCCAAGATAGGGTTCTCAGACCCTTGACTCCTATTTATACTAAAATTTCTATCAAAAGAACCATCTAGAGGAAGATCCTTCTAGAAGCGAAAGCTTCTATTAGGTATTCTTACATTCGAGTTATTCTAACTTATTTCAAGGCCTTATTAATATTGACCTTTATTACAACCGAATATATTGTTCTACCTACTTGAGGGGTTACGTCCCTAACATGTCCTCCCCCTTAAAAACAACCTTGTCCTCAAGGCTTGAGATGTGGAAATTGATACAAAATGGTAGTTGGTTCCCAAGTGGCATATGTTGGAGTTGTATCTTTCCACTGGAATAACACTTCCTTGATGTTTCGCTGACGCAGGTGATGCTCCCGTTGGTCCAAAATGGCTTGTGGCTGTAGCCAAATGGATCTTTCTTCGTCCAACTTGGGAAGGTTGGTTTGAGTTTGGCACTTAGTTCCAATCACCTTCTTTAAGCATGAAACATGAAAAACAGGATGTAGATTAGAATGATTGGGCAAAGCCAACTGATAGGCCCCCTGTCCCACATGCTTGAGAATGGTATAAGGACCATAACATTTGGGCACCAACTTATGACAATGGTCGGACTTGAGGGAATTTTTCTTGTAAGGTTGCAGTCAACGAAACACCTGATCCCCTTCTGCAAATTGATGTTCAGAGCGACCTTGATCTGCTTGTTGCTTCATGTGATTCTAGGCCATGAACAAATTCTCTTTGAGGGTACAAAGAATATCCTCTCGAACTGTAAGCATTTGGTCAACCTCCTGGACCTTTGAGACACCTAGTAAATATGAGATAACTAAAGGTGGATTTTGTCCATATACCATTTCAAAATGAGTCATGTGGATAGTTGTATGGTATGAAGTGTTGTACCACCATTCAGCTAGGGGTAACCATTGAGCCCACTAAGTTTTATTTTCTGATGCAAAAAAGCTCAAATATGTTTCCAAACACTTGTTTACAACTTCAGTTTGACCATCAGTTTGGGGATGATAAGCTGTGTTGAGATGCAATTGGGTGCCTTGTAGCTTGAACAGTTGTTGCCAAAAATTGCTGGTGAAAGTTGGGTTGCGATCAGAAACAATAGAATGCGGCATGCCATGAAGCTTGAAGACCTAATCCATGAAAAGTTGAGCCACAGTGGATGTTGTAAATGGGTGTTGAAGAGAACAAAAATGAGCATACTTGGAAAGGATATCCACTACCACCATGATGATTGATTTATTTCCCGATTTAGGAAAGCCTGTAATAAAATCCATAGATATATCCCTCCAAATAGTAGGTAGAATCGGAAGCGGTTGTAGTGTTCCAGGAGATGACTGTTTCACCTTTGTTGTGTTGACACACATCACATTCGCATACAAAATTACAAACATCTTGTTTCATACCATCCTAGAAAAAATAACGTTTGACCTTGTCATAGGTTTTGGTAAACTCGGAGTGCCTCGCTGTGGGTGTAGCATGAATCTTAGAAAGTACCATGGATTTGAGTTTTGACGGTTTACTTAAATACAAACAGCCTTTGTATCGAAGCTCATCATGGAGCCAAGAGTACCCTTGGGAAACTAGAGAATTGGACTGCAATTGTTGTATCACATGCAAACTTTTGGGATCATGTAGCCATTCCTGACGAACGACTTGGAGCGAATCTGGTACAATGAAGGAGAGAGAAAAAATGGATCCTTCATGTTCATATTTTTGGGAAAGTGTATCCACAACCACATTGCCTTTTCCTTTCTTGTAAATGATCTCATAATCATATCCAAAGAGCTTAGTCACCCAGTTTTGTTTCTTTGGGGAGGAAATGTGTTGTTCCAGAAAATACTTGAGGCTTTGATGATTTGTCTTTATTTGGAAGCTTTTCCCCAATAGATAAGGGTGTCACGGATCAACTACATGCAAAATAGCCAACATTTCCCTTTCATATATTGATTTGCCCAAATTTCGTTCAGACAATTGTTTGTTAGTAAAGGCCAAAGCTCGACCCTCTTGCATAAGGACAACACCAATTCCTTTCCCTAAAGCATCAGATTCTAGGAAAAAGGTCTTTGTGAAATCAGGAAGGTCCAAGAGTGAAGTGGTGCACATGGCCATCTTCAAGGTTTGAAAATCCTGAGCAACTGCTGGAGTCCAAGTGAAAGAATTCTTTTTAAGGAGTGCAGTGAGAGGTGTCACAATCTTTCCATAATTCTTAACAAACTTGCAATAATAACCTGTTAAGCCAAGAAAACCACACAAGATTTTGAGAGTCTTTGGGTGAGGCCAGTCTTGCATAGCTTCAATATTTTTAGGATCCACCCTGACGTCGTCCTTTCCAACAAGATGACCCAAGTACTCGAATTCTGAGGCACCAAAAGGACATCTAGACTATTTTAGGAAAAGTTGGTGATGAGAGAGTAGATGGAGAACTCGATCTACATGAGCAAGATGGGTTTTCCAGGTTTTTCTATAGATGAGGATATCATCAAAGAAAACTAAGACAAAATGATGGAGAAAAGGATGGAAGACATGATTCATGAGGCTTAGGAAGGTGGAGGGTGCATTACAGAAGCCAAAGGGCATGACCAAAAACTCATAGTGGTCATCATGAGCTCTAAAGGCAGTATTAGAAATGTCCACAGGATAAGAGTAGGGGATCGTACTAGGGAGGATAATGCATGCGTTAAGAAGTTCTTGAACCATTTTCTCAATTTCATTTTTTTGGTAAAATGGGTGACGATAGGGACGAATATTGGGAGGAAGGATTCCTGGTACAAGGGGAATGGAATGATCATGAACACAACGGAAAGGAGGGAGTCCCTGGGGATGGAAAGGACCACTTGATGTTTAGAGAGGATGGATTGGAGGTCTTTCAGCACAGAGGGTGTCTCAGTTGCTTGTAAGGCATGGAGTTGGGCGATAATTCCAGAATGACCTTTTTGAGCAGATTTTCCATGTGATGGGAACTAATGATCTTAATTCAACTGATGGTGATGCCTTGGAACTTATATTGTTGGACCTCTTGGTCAAATTGCATGGTTAATTCCTTAAAATCCATGAGAATGGGATCCAAAGTCCTTAGACAGTCTGCACCCAAAACAATGTCACAACCTCCCATGTCGATATCAAAGACATGAGATTTTAGGTGGTAGTCACCAATTTGGAGACACACATTTTCACAATGCCCTCCACATTTCATGGAGCCGCCATTAACAATCATGATTTGGAAATTGTTGACGGAATGGATATAGCAATGAGTTTCTTAGGCAATGAGGTGATGAATAAAATTGTGGGTGCTTCCACTATAAAAAAGAATGATGACCTTCCTATGCTTGATGCAACCAATTATCTTGAGGGTTTGGGGAGTAGAGAAGCTAGTGAGAGAATTTAGGGATATGACCAGTTCTACTTCGGGAGGGTCTGAGGGAGGGGTTATGTTAGTGGGTTTAGGTGACTTAGACACAAGGGGAGTTTCAACATCCTCTTCCGAAATATCCTCTGAGATGGCCATAAAAAGGTTTTTTTCCTTACACTTATGGCCCGAAAAATATTTGTCATAACAATTATAACAAAGGCCTTTGAGTTGGCATTCAACCATTTCAGTCCTAGTCAGGTTTTGGATCTTTAGTGGAGGAGAAGGAGTAGTGGGATTTATTTGTTTAGTGCGAGGAATAAAGGAGGGTTTTCGGTTTTGAGAAGAGACGACCTGTTGTGCTTCCTTAGCTATTTTAGTAGCCTCTACCCAACTCTGAGGCTGAGTCATGAGGACATGGGTACAAATCTCATCCTTGAGGCCATTGATAAAACATTCTCGAAAAAAGCATCAGACATTCCCTCAGTACGAAAATCCAGTCGCTCAAAAGAAGCTATAAAGTCTTCCACTGTTCCAGATTGTTTCAACTTTGTCAAACGACCTAAATGGTTGGTGTCAGTGTCAAAGTATTCATAAATATCTGCCACAAAGTGTGTCCAAGCAACATACCCTTGACGAGAAGTTTTTCTCCATTGCCACCATTGCCAACGTTCTTGATCTAGATGGAGAACACCATATCGGAGTTTGGCCAAATCATCTGTAATTTCGTACAAAGAGAAATAATATTCCATTTGAGTTACCCAACCATTGGGATCTGAGCCATCAAATTTGGTCACATCCAACCGTGGTAGGTGTAGGTCACGCTGAAAGTGATGGGGATGAGAATTATGGGAATGAGAGGAAGTTTCATCTTTGGCATGCAAAGGTGGGTGAGATAAAGGGGGATCTGCAGGGATATGTAGCTTGGTGCAGATCATTGAAACGATAGATTCAAGATGGGTAGTCATGTCTTGTTTCAGGTCTTCTTTGAGTTCAGTGATTGATGCGGCGATGGAGGAATTCATATTTTGATTGATGGTGGAAATATTGGCACTGAGCTATCTCACTTTTTGTTGGGTCTCTGTGAAAATAGATTGCAAGGTATTGAAGCGAGCTTCCAAGTCTTGGCTATGGGTATGGGACATGATGACGAGGGAACTGAAAAGCGGGGAGGGTGGGGTCAATTGTTTTTCTGAAAAATGATACGTATGAATGTGATAAGACCGAAGAGATAAATCTAATGGGATAGGTCTCAAATAATGTTGCAAAAATTTCTAGACTTGTTGTTTTTTTTTTTTACACCTGCGAAGTTATACTTTGGTCTGAAGAATAATGCAGTGATGAAATGCCCAAATGATTAACCAGGAAGAAATGTGTAGTGATTTGGAAACTCGAACACAATTGCGTGACAATAGATCTTGTCTGTTTTATGTTTTGTTTCCGTCCCCAAGGGTTAGGTATTCAAGGGTTTTCCTTGTGCTATAGCTCTCTGATATACGTATGGGGTCCAATAGTAGTACTCGTACCAATATCTCAGGGCACCAACTAAGGAGGCTAGACCGTTCCCTTAGCCGTACTACCCGAATACTGAGGTACTAGAGAGTATCTTCCCGAGTGACGTTCTCAGTGACACTATAGCAGACAGGTGACCGATTAATTTATCTAAAGAGGGCTTCCGGAAATCTAGGCCGATCCGTATACATGTACTGTTTGATGCGCTACCACTCGAAGGGGTACCAACATGGGTTACAAGGGTGGCCAACAAATGTTCCCTTAAGAACCACTTGTGTTTCCTGCGTGTATGAATCCCTCAACCAGGGGTATATGCACATAACGACAGATCTTTGTAGCTTAAAGATGTTGGAATACGTCTCTACCCTGGAAAAAAAATAACGCACAATTTTCTTCTGAGGAAAGTGCTCTGATACCACTTTTAATATTCCAAATATAAAAAGAATGCAGAACAAAAATAAAATGCTAGAAATGGCAGATAAACAACAATATAATTAGAACAACACCACAATAACACTGGAATTATATCAGAATAATACTAGAAATAGCACTTTGATTCTGAGAGCAATGTTCACTTGCCTCTTTGAGGAGGCAACCTCCAGTCAATAATAACTCTATTACAATAATATCGAAGCTAGGGTTCTCATACCCTCGACTCCTATTTATACTAAATATGTCTATCAAAAGAACCATCTAGAGGAAGATCCTTCTAGAAGAAGAAGCTTCTATTAGGTATTCTTACATTCAACTTATTCTAACTTATTGCAAGGCCTTATTAATATTGACCTTTATTACATCCAAATATGTTGTTCTACCTACTTGAGGGGTTAGGTCCCTAACATCGACAGGAGGGCAGGTAGAAAACGACTAAATACCGAATGAAGGCCAACTGGTAGTCGAATGGTAATCCGGCTTGGTAGTCAAATGTAATAGAATTTTAAGATTCAGAGGATTTGTTTCCAATGATGTGCGTGGATCTGTAAATGTCTTTGGGTGCCTGTTATTTAGGGTTTTTCCTACAGTAAATCCTATAAAGAAGGCATGTTGTAATTTTGTAAAAGGTTAAGGTTTAATTTCAAATCAATAATTGTAGAGGTTATTGGTCATGCAGATGTAAGATGAATTGTCTACATGGTTGTTCTTGTGTAAAGGAAGAAGGTATAATGTTGATTCTTTCTTAGGTGTGGAACAAGGTTAGGCATGTAACCTTTTATTCTGAATGAATAAGACAAGAATAGAGAAGAATTCTCAAGGAATGTTGGTTTTCCCGGTTTGGGTTTGCAAGGTAAAATCTTTGTGTACTGTGTGTTTTCTTTGTCATTTAATTTCTTGTTTAAATATTTCTTCCTCTCTTATGCTACATTTAGCGTGTAAGTGTTCCTCATTTCCTAACAACACTGAGGGGAAGATATTTTAAATTGTCATAATCCCTTTGAGTTGTTCAATATTTTAGACCTACTTCAATTGAGGCCCTATCCCATACAACATTTAAACCAGCTAATACCCCACATATTTCCAAAATAGCTTTGTAAAATCATAGTTCATGAGTAAATTATAGGTTGGATCCTCATTGTTTCTACAGAGGGGACATCTATCAGGCCCTCCTCTCCTCTTCTCTAACACTAGATCGAGGTCAGTATTATGTTGTTTAAAGAAATCCACATGAAAATCTTGTATTTTACAAGATACTTCAATTTGCATAAATATTTCCAACACTAGTAGTTTTTTCCTATTGGGAAGTCTTCACATAAGGTATTGTACCCATTTTTTGGGGTATACTTACCCCAGGATATGTTTTTAGACCATATAATATCATCCTCCTCATCCTTTATCTGAACATGGCTCCTCCACAGAGTTTGAATCGATATATTTTTTATTTTTCATCTTTCTCCATAAGCCATCAACAATAATTAGTTACTATACACACTTTACCGATAATTTTTTTTCTATGAGTGATAGGTATTTGATTCCCCATGAACCCATGTCTCTGGGAAGTGCGATTGTCTTCCATTTCACTATATCTATGATCCTCTTCTCCCAATACCCAAACCATGGGAAGTTCATACATAACTTTATAATATTTACAACACAAATTTTGGTATAAGAAGGAGTGAGATCCAATAGATCGAAATTGCCTCAATAATATATTTGATTAGGGTGAGTCTTCCTCTATGCAACAACCACCTATGACACCACAATTTTAATCTAACTTAAAATTTTAAAATCATCCATTCCAAATCCCTTATGCCATAATCATTTGGTTTAATGAAGAAACCCAAATATTTGATCCATCTATTAAGGTTTGTCTCTTGGAAAGGGAATGCTTGTTTTAAGAAAAGTTTGTCCTCCTCATTGATCCCCATGTAATGGATGGATGATTTAATTTCATTCACCATTATCCCTATTGTTTTGTTATACAGATCCAATATCTCATTGAGTTTTAGAGTGTCTTGTATGGACCCATCACAAAAACCAGAATGTCATTAACAAATAAAATGTGAGTTAAAAAATTTGTTCTAATCATCCTTATGCCTTTCAATACTCTAGATATTATAGCATCTAATAGGGAAAAACTTAGTCCTTCAACAAAAATTATGAAGAGTAGTGTGGAAAGTGGACATCCTTGTTGAAGGTCTCTTCTTGGTCGAAGGAAAAGAGATGTCAAGCCATTAATTAGAGAAAACAAGATCCCAAAGGATATACAACTCATAATCTAGTTAACAAAATATAATTGAAATCACAAATGAATCATCATCATTATTAAATATAATGAAATAAATCTGCTGTAATCCTTTGAAAGATATATTTTTATGGTATGAAACCCCTGTTGGGCTACACCCACAACTTCACGAATTTGTCGACCTTCAAGGAAACTGGTCTATCTAGATTTTATGGTATGAAACCCCTCCTCGGCTACACCCACAACTTCATGAATTTGTCGACCTTCAAGGAAACTGAGTTGTTCACTAGAAATATAACTTGAAAGTAATTTATTAACTCTTATGGCTATTATATTGGCTATAATATTATATATAGTTGTAGAGAAAAAATGGTCTATACTCCTCAAAAGACTTGGGATTGTCATTTTTATGGATTAGTGCGATAAATTTTTCATTATAAGCAACCAATACTTTCCTTGAAGATTTAGACTCCTCTACAACCTTTAAGAGATTTGCTTCAATGCTATCCTAGAATCTTAAGAAGAATTCCACAGGAAAACCATTGGGTTTGGGATTTTTATTTTTCTGAAAGGAATGTAATGTCTCTTCATGTTCACCTTTAAACAATCCCTCCATCATACGACCGTTTTCTTCTTCAGTTACAAAATTTGGAAAAAAAAGTTGTCATCCTAACAACTTATACAATGGTGGCTTTTCTATCTTATTTATATACATTACTAAAGTGCTCCACAACTGTTGCAACCATATATTCACTCATCGTAATCTAAATTCCTTCATGTTATATTAATATGCATATCATGTTGATGTTATTTCTCATATTTTCATATCTATGGAAATATCCATTTTTATTTCTCTTGTCGATAACTAAAGAGATCGACTTTTTATCCTCCAAATAACTTCCCTGCTTCCAACAACTTTCTTCTCTTTTGCTCGAGATACTTAACATGTTGTTTAAATTCCTCATCAGGGAATCCACCTATTTCCTGGAAATATAAAAAATCCAATTTTGATTCAGTATCTAGGAAGGATTGTTCATCCTTGATCCTCTATTCCTGAGCCCATTTACTAGAAACTTATTTTATTTTCTTCAAATTTTCTGAAATTGTATCACTAGAGATTCCCTCCAGGTGTCTTCATAATGAATCTATAATTATTTGAGCAATTCCTTGTAGATTTCATTGGTGAACCAATTTGGATTGTATTTCAAGAATTGGTAGGATTTTTACCAGGAGTGGCTATCTCCAAGAACATGAGAATATGATTAGATTCCCCTCCATTAGAAACCTATTGTCTCATCATTAGATCCTCATCCAAATCCAATTATGACATAAGAAACCTACCTAGTCTCCTTGAAATTATATCATCCCCAGTCCTTTTGTCACACTAGATAGGTCAAATCTTCACTAGTTCATTGTCAACCAACCTTGCCTCCATCATCTTTTTGAGAAAATAATCCGATAACAAATCCACCCATGTAGATGAACCCCACACTTCTATCATTCCCATAGATATATTTAAATCTTGTTCGACAATCACAAAATCATGTTTCATTAGTTCCATCTGGGACATGGAAAGGAAAGTCAAGGTAATACAAGGTAAGAAAAGGAAAGGCAATGGAATAAAAGACATGAAAATAAACGACATGGTAAGGAAAGGAATGACAAGGCAAGACATGGTAAGGAAATACATGGAAATGAAAGACATGGAAAGCGAAGGAAAGGAAAGGAAAGAAAAAAAAAATATTTTTGAAAATCATTTGGTGGTATACATACCTCCAAAATATTTCATCCCAATATGTTTGTCTATCTTGATAAGTCCTGTATAGATTCAGGATAGTGTTTTCCTTTCCTAGCTCTTGAGAAAATAGAATTGTTCCCAAAACTGAGTCACATGATGAAGTATTAGTGACAACTGGTGTTATTTTGTTCCAACTGAGAATCATCCCTCTAGAACTAACCTAGCATCAATAATGGAGAAAACCCACCCCCCTAGAAATTTCTCTAAATCAAAGACACATTTGGATCCCTCACCCATCGATTCTTACAAAAATAGGATGTCAGTTTGGCAGATTTCCATAATCCTTTTTAGGGATATTTTTTTAGAGGGATTCCCCAACCCTCGATAGTTTAGGGAGAGACAAATAATCGATTCACCTTCATTGGGGAATTTTATATAAGATCCCTAATTAATGACAGTTTTCTCCTAGACTTAACTTTTGGTTTTTCCTTTTATTGGGAAATGGAGATATGTGACTTTATACCATGACATAAAATTCTTAAAAATTTCAAAGAGAAAAGAGTCCCTTCCACAACCCCCTCACTATATACCACACCCTTGTTTTTGGGTCTAAACTCGTATCTATAGAAAACACCTTAAGGAGGCGAGAGACATAAATCTCCTCAGATTTGTGCAATTATATGAGGCATCTAACCTCATTTGAAACCCCATCCAAAAAGGTTATTTAATAGATATGGGAAACTTACGTACCAATAAGAGAGATCCTTTTGAGGGGTGTGCATTTCTAATGAGGTATTCCTCTCTTTCTCTCTCCCGAGTTGAGATTCCACCGAGTCTCCTTGCTTCTCTAAAGATATAATTATGTCTAAAATATTACTAGGGGAAGAAGAGATAGGATTTAGGACACACTTATCAATGTCATTCTTACTAATCAGAGTGTCCCTTGGGATTCCCTTTGTAGAAATATTTTTTCTCCTCAGGCTATCTCCAATCTCTGGCCCCAAAAGTTTCATTACCCCTTTCTCTTCAAGCGGAACATGATCCTTTTTTTTTTATGTATGGTAGGGTTTATTCTTCACCCCTTCCACCAAAGTCGTGAAACCTCCATCCTAGAAAATTTCCTTCAAACTACGCAGGGTGGTATCGTTTTTTACCCATAGATCAATTTATGGATAGGAGATGTACAATTATTACCAAGATGTGAATAATGGTGAGATATCATAGACCTTTATGGGATCCCCATGTAGTCAAGGGATTGTGTCTGTGAATGAGAACCCTTCTAGACAATAATTTCTACTGCTAGACTATTACATAGATCTAAAACAACCATAATTCTCTCCACCACCATGATTCTCTTATCCAGGAATCTCATGTCTACATCCAAAAATTGCCAGAGATTATTACCAACTTCCTTAAACACTTCAAAATACCATAATTTGATTGGTAAACCTGGGAGATTTACCCATATAGAGGTGAATAATAAAAAAAAGGAGGCCATCCCTTCAGAAATAATGGGGTGGTTTCCCATATCCAGGAACCCTTACTATTTTTTTCTCCATCCTTCACGATGGAGAAAAGTTCTGTTAAATTATATGTTTAAGTATGTTTCTCAAGAATATTTAATTATTAATTTTAAAAATTGTTATAATATTTTTCCCTCCAAAAAAATCATAACTCTTATTTCACTTAAGAAAGAGCCTAAAGCACATAAAAAATTGTTTCATAATAAATGTGCAAAACAACAGTTCAACAATAGTTGCTTGTACACATAATTCCTTATGTTCTCAATATGGAGTTCACATGTTTCATTTAAAAAAAATATTAATAACCAAAAAAATATTTCAATGTTCTAAAAAAATTCTTATTTTGCATATAGATACTTTCTACTTTGTAGTATGACATGACGGAGATGTGT